>BLKR01009850.1:0-83415 GCA_011170035.1 Teleogryllus occipitalis | reverse complement strand
TGGCCCTTATCGTGAAAGAACAGTGGACTATACTTGAAATAAAGACGGTCTCTGTCGTTCTTTCAGCAAGAGACATTATTTCGAAGACCTTAAAGAAGTCGGTAGAAACACTTGGAATTAAAAAGAGTGCCCCCACCAGTCTCCAGAAATCTGTTTTACTCAGTACGTGCTGACTGGTCAGTTTCTGAGAAGTAATGGAAGTTTTTAGGTTCTACAATAATCAATGTAAATGTTTCTGAATTGTACACATAAATATGTATCTGTTTGTCGTCCCTACGAGAACTACTAATTTTGTTTATTGATGTACAATCTCATTGATAGTAAGTATTAAGAATTGGGAAGTCGTGCTTTGATAGATATCTATGTGATTTCTATCTCAGTACTAGTGAACTGTGCACGATTAAATAATAATAATAATAATAATAATAATAATAATAATAATAATAATAATAATTTAATCAAACTATGTTTGTTAATAACGAAGCTTAGGCTATCAGGCAAACCTAAAATACCCTCTTTTTATTTAAAACAATTCCTAAAAAATCTTAGTAAATAGAGTTATTTTATTTCATACTAGTTTGCCTAATTATTTCTATATTCAGGACATGGATTAGAGAATGTAGATAAATTAATGAAATTGTTTTGTCAAGAAACAATATTTTAGATTGCTGATGTGCTTCCAGCTTTGCTCTCTATAAAATTAAGAATAATAGTTATTGCTTCTTCTGCGTAGTAAACTTTACTTATCATTTCCTTCCCATGTTGAACGAAAATTTTATCCTTTTCTTAAAGTTTTTGTCCTATTGTCTCTAGAATCCATTTTTAGTGGGGGGAGTCCTTTTGCTTTCATTCTTGCTTTTAACTACGAATCGACCAGCGACTGAAACAAACCTATCTCCTCTACACGTGCGATGCCTCACTCTTGAATCAAACGGCTGAACCTCGCTCTCTCGACGACGCGCAGGCAGTGGCTTGCAACTGGCAGCGGCCGCCTGTCCGCGCTGCGCCGCCCAACGCCACCCCATGCCGCGCCGTTTGGTGCTGGGCGCCCCGGCCGCGCCACCCGCGCCACCTGCGATACACCGGCTCCATGTGGCGCGCCGGATCAGTGAGAGCTCAAGTCATTGAGACTCATTGTGGACGAAGCTGGTTCGCGAGAAATGTACCGCTCACGTTTTGACTTACGTGAACAATGCACTCTGCATCGTGGCGTTTTTACAATGACAGATCAATGACATTAAAGATTTGAATTTTTATGTTTTATCCACAACATTGAGAATTCTGACAATCAATCCTTCAGTTAATTGTAAATTTATAAATATAAATGCATTTAGGTGGTGAGACAAAAGGGCAGTCTTAACGGTATTGGCCACGTTACCAGAACGGCATTTTACAATAATTTATTTCTATTATCATTATTATTATTATTATTATTATTATTATTATTATTATTATTACTATTATTATTATTATTATTATTATTATTATTATTATTATTATTAAGTGTCGGTGAAATATGAAATTACGTTGCAATTAACTTCCGAAGAAGCAAATTTAATGGCTGTTGGTACCTCTACATTACTTTTATGTAATGTAGCTCTTGGGGTGGCATGGGGTGGCGTTAAATGTAAGCTCTTCCAAATAATGCCATGCCGTTGACTCTCTAATCTTTTGAATAATATTAGAGTTTGTATAAGTTCTAGCATAAAATTTTGGAGAGCAAATCCCTGAGCTCCGATAACTATCGATACGACCTGTATTATTACCCCAACATTTGATTGATTTCGATTTCCAGACTTGTGTATTAAAACGTTTCTTTGTATCTCTAGTTACGAATTTTTTATAGCATGACACAAACACATCTACGAGTAGACTCATTTTTTCAAATCCAGAGTAAGAATATCCCTTTTGTTTTCTTATATTATAAAATCAGTATGGAGTTTTTGGTCATACAATATTGTACACTGTCCAACGGAAGTCACAGAATTCTACAAAGGTTCGAACCACTTCGAGCATGTGTTTCGAATTTTGTGAGATTGCAGATCTTTCTGTGAATGTAACTACAAACCCTGTGGTGTTCGGTAATTACAGCCCCTTTCTATGTATATGTAATTTTTCAAGATTGTATCAGATTCTCTCACGTTGCTCATTTAAACAATCTGAGACAATTTGGTCAGCAAATCAATGGTTTCTACATCTTCGTGAAAAGTATGGAACTTATCATCTTGGGAAATATTGATAACTGCTTGATTGAAGTGCGTACGTAGAGTTTTTCGTCTTTGTTTAAGTAAGAAGTTACGGTTTTATCGTTTAGGACTTTTTTTATTAGAATTTTTCTTAATCCTGTGATAGTTTCGTTTGCAATGTTTACCAAATATTTACAAAAAATCGTATTCGTTGCCATGCGCAATCGGTTTGTGGAATCTCTGACGTTCTTATACAGAAACATCGCTCCATAAACACGTTGCAACCCAACCTAATTTAGTATCTGTCGATGTAGGAAACCGTTGTGAAATCGGAGAAACAGTAAATGTTGAACTAATTCTAAAAAACACACATACATCCAGAAAATGATTGTAATGTTCTACTGAATTCTGGTAGTGGTACTTCTCAAGTACATCACATTTCCCTTTAATTATTTGATTCTGGGATCCACAAATAGTCTGTATCATTGGTGCTCTCCGGAAACAGCAATCTCTTTTGTATACGAGGATCTGTGAGGACAGAGAAGAATTCACCGAAACCAGCGGCAGAAAGACATTTTCATTTCAGAACTTTTTAATTTTGAAAAATAATGAAAGATGTATTTTTGGGACATCTCGTGCTTTGGTTAGGGGTTTGTCAAGAGATGGCAAAAGTGTTAGTATGTCAGAAGTTGCAATGTTTACCTAATTGAATGAAGTGGCTCAGGACGTAGCGCACTCACTTCGCATTCCGAAGGCCCTGGTTCAATCCTCGTGCCGGCCATCCTGACCGGGGTTTTCGTGGTTTCCCTCGGTTATCCAGGCGAAATCTGGGATGGTTCTATTGAAAGGCCGCCACCGCAAACCGGCGTCGCTAGCCGAATTCGTTAACTTCGTGACGTCCCGAAGGTAAGCGAATTCGAGATATCACGCGTTTCTGTTTGAGTGACCTACTACGAACCCCGGGATCTAACGGTGCCGAGGCCAATTGCCCTTAACGGGACATATAATGGCTAAATATAAGGTGATCAATCTTCTTCCTTTGGGGAGGACAGCCCTTCTTTTGTAGGTTCTGTCCTTCGTCGAGGTGTCCTCCTACCTGTTCTCATTTTCAATATTTTAGAACTAATCTGGTAATCTTTGAATTCAGAAGTCCGAACTATTACGCTTCACATGTCGGTACAGTTCGGAAATACGCAATTAGTGTTGCCAAATCAGGCTAGTTCCCGCCGTTTTCAGTAGTTTCAGATTCATTTTTCAGATTTTTGGAGAAAAGAGAAATCAAGATCGAATATAGATACTCTAGCTACAGCACTTAACGTAAAATTCAATATGAAGAATATTTCTTGCCCCGAAATATTCAATATATTGTTAGAAAATGATATATTGACAAAAATATTGATTCCATAGAAAAAACTCATTAAATTAAATAATTAAAAGGAATGAAAGCATAATTAGTGTATTTTTGTTTGAATTAATGAAATGTTTCATTTATTTATTTTGTACTGTTTGCTTACATTTTTTCCTCCTTTTCGTTGCAAAATTTGGTCACCTTACTAAATATAAATACAAATATTACCTAACCATTACAAATTATAGAGGAACGTATGTGTTATTGTACTGCCACTAGTCAGATCTTAGGTTTGTTGAATCCGTGCGAAAATTTTGCACATTGTAAAACACTGATTTAAAAGTGATAATACCGGAAATTCAATATCCAACCTACTACAATGTTGCGGCACTCTTCAAAAATGTAATAAGTCGCCAAATATGCTTTAATAGGTATATTTTAATTATTTATTTTATTTATTTTTACGTCAAAAAGTTAAAAACTGTGTGATATATTATATGGATAAATCATTCTTTGTGTGACATACTACATGGAGAAATCTTTCTTTGTGTGTTTTCTTGAGTTCTGGGATCGTTACTCATACTCTTCAACCACATGAATTGTAAATAGAGGTGAAAAAGAGCATTTTTGGAAAGAATTGTTAAGAAAATATTTGCTCCGGTGTAATAAATTAGATTACGGCCTAAAGAAATATTAGTCCTGTTCATTTTGATGCCACTACGCCTTTTAAAGGTCTAGAATGAATCGTTTCCTTATTTTGAACGAAGATAGAGTGGGTTCCAGCGTTGCGTATTGCATGCCCGACTGCAGTCCCTCATTTATTGTAATCTGCAAACTTAAATTTCCTTGTCTTAAATTTAAACCAGAAATGAGAGGATAATTCTCTATGCAACAGAAGAATTCTTTCGGGGTGTGGTGAAGACGATTTCTTAAAAAGAGTACATTGCCATTAAGTTCCCTTTGCGAATTATTCTGTGAGGTCATATCTTTGGTTATATTATGATTTTACCAGATTAATTACGTTTTTAATTTATTCTTTAACTGATTCATTTGAATTTGAGATATTTCAATTTCTCAATTCTGAAAATTTGTACTGAACTAGAAGTTTTGCGGGACTCTTTTTATAGTTGCCGTTTATTTGTTCAAAGAAGACATAAGTCATCACGAAAATAAAATTTCCCACTGTTTTTTTTGGAAGTTGCATTTGTTAGCTGGAATTTTTTTAAGAATGGAAAAATATTACTAATCTGTCTGCAAATTCCAAACAGCCCAAACATTTTCAACATCACAACAGGAGAATATTATTGAAAGTTCGTCGCTTTGTCGGACCTGTATATTTATTTCAAAGAATAAGGGCATTTTGCTCCTGAACTTTACTTTACCTTACGTGTTGATTAATATTTGTTTAATAGATAATATTGCGTTATCTACCTAGGGACATTTATAATATTTGAGCATTCTAACAATACTGCTTTGTATGGTATCGCGAGCTTTTTTCAATGAATCAATGAACGCAGTTACAAGTTTATTAGAGCTCCTCCAATAAATTATTGTTGATTTCAAATTAAATGTCCACTGAACACCTGATCTGGTTTCTCTTCAGTCACTCTAATATTCGTTACTTTTTAGGCAAAATGTCTCTCAACCAGTTGAGTACACCATGTAAAAAATTTTTAGGTTACAGAGAGGGGTGAAATGTCTCTGGAAATGTAATAATCTCCTTTCTTACGCAATAGTAGTTTCAGTGTTACAGTCGAGAATTGAAGCATTTTTCCATATCTTTTAAAATATTTTAAAAAAGTAATTGACTGCATCATTAGAATATTTTAAAATATAAGTCATTATCTAGTATGTTAGTCAGTATCTAGGAGATTTATTGTCGTGAAGATTTTATTTTCACAGCATTTCATAACAATCTTTCATAACAGATTTCTCGAATTTTGTCTCTAGTTAGAGGAAGAGTATCCGGAATTTGAGAAAACTTTTCTTCAAAGTCAAACTTTTATTTACAGTATTTAGAGCCGTCTGCTTTTTCTTTTTCGTACTACATGTAAGAGAGAGAAAGTTATGTAATGTTCAAAACAATGTCGAGGTTTTGATGCTAGTACTGCCCTCCTGTCTTACCTGTCTGTCTGATCGTCCGTCTGTTTGTGTCAACTCCGTTCGAACTAAACCGTTCACCAGATTTTCACCAAACTTGATATTCCTTAATGGATCTAGCTGGTAAAACGGCCTCGTGAATTTGAAACGGATATTTTGGTTTTGAGGGTACTTCACAAGAAGACTCAAATACATTTCCAAATGTTCTATAATATGGCTTTACTTTTGTTTCGTACTTGTTTTCTCCAGTGAATCAAAGTACGATTATAAAACGGGCCCCGGAGTGAATTTATTCGAACCTCTGAATTTTTGAGGATTTCAAAAGTTAAATATTTTTCAGTGTCTTCCTGCCACTAACATATTGAAGAAAATAGTCTTCTAAATTAAAATGTATATTCATGTTTGATACATGTTTTTTAAATGTGCTAAGTCGTATTTAGTCACAGATGAGAATTCTAGCGGACGGCTTCTCTGATCGGGAGTTTTCCGTGATTTCTCCGACAAATGCCAGGCTAATGCTGGAGAGGTGCCCTAAAAAACGGACCACGGACCGCGCGCGATCTTTTCTTCCTCTTCCTTGTCCTACCCTCATCCCTTGCTTGCATACACACTTGATGCACTACACTACCATACATGCTGGGAGATCATTCGGAGCTTAGAGTTTATTCCGACTGGGGTGGTTCCCCGCAAGTGGGAGATACATGGTTTGAAAAAAACACGCTAGTCAACAGGTAAGTCGTCGCCGGATCTCACCATCCAGCGGCGGAAGATCATCGCCACCTCCCGAGGAAAAACATGCATTACCCTTATGGGACTAATGGCTTTAGCAGTTGACGCTTCCGGCATCACTCATCAATCAATCAACCAATTCAAAATATGAATAGTTTTAGAGCAATTTAAAAAATACATCATTTGCAATTTTCGTCTGATGTCTGAAGCGTTAGTGGAGTAAAGGGCAAGGACAATATAATAATTATAGACCGGAACTTCATGCACGAAAAAAGTTTAAAATATGCATGCAACCATGCACATAAAATTTAGAATATATGCACTTAAAATACCCTATATATATATGCGCTTAGCCCTAAGAATATGCGTTAAAAAAATATAGTTAGCAATAGAATTTATTTATATGTAACCTTTATATTGCACTGTAGTGCAAAATGCGCATAAAAATATATTTTCAAACATGATAATAAACAACAAAATTATGTGAGAGAACCAATAACATTCTTACAAGATGCCGAACATTCAGACCAGTTCACTAAGTTCGTGCAAATGAAGTTACAGGATGTAAATCGATTAAAGCAAAAACAATCTTCAGAAGACTAATTGAAATAGTTTGTTGGTATTGTAGCATTATCATGGTTTAAATCATTTTTCCTTTGAAAGAGAAATACACAAAAATATCTGACTTCGACCCTTCTACACCAAAACCTGTAATATATTCACTTAAATGTGATGTATACATTAAAATATGCAGTTAAGTTATATACATTAATGTTATAGTTATATACATTTCGTTTCGATGTGCGCAATCAGTAAAAATATGCAATTCCATGGAGTTCTACAGTCTAATAATAATAATAACAATAATAATAACAACAACAATAATAATAATAATAATAATAATAATAATAATAATAATTAGATCTTTACCATTAATATGAGTAACTATGTAGTGCTGTTTTAGCACTATTAGTTATGAAAAAATTAGCCAAACATTCATAGTGTTTTTCATATCTCTTGCTCCTTTGTCATTTTGGTCTTTATAACAAAGTATTGGAAATGTTATTTAAGTTTTCGTTTAGAAGTTTTATAAAGCTTTCTCTTAAGCATTTCTTTTAAAATCGTGTTCAACTTGTTTCACTTGAAGTTTTTCAGAATTTTACTTTATTCACAATATATATATATATATATATATATATATATATATATATATATATATATATATCGATGTTTCTCTTCAAATTTCAAGGAATTGTAATGTTTTCTTCATTCGGTTTTGAGTTCCATTTCTGCCGAGCAGTTTTTCTTCTTGTGATTGTTTCAGAGCGTTATAAATTTTATAATCCTTCTGTTCATTGTAATTAACACTAGAGGTGCTACAGAATGGAACAGACTTTCACGTAGCAATTTTTTCTAGTTTCCTTGGCGTGCACTGGCTGTAAGTTCTTCCTCCATTCTCTGTCCAACTGCCATCTATCGTCACCGAAAGTACATTATTTTGACGTTTTCTGAACTTTTCGGTAACTTAATAGCAGAACCGAAATATTACTTCAAGAATATTAAAGAAGAGTAAAACGTCGTCCAAAATAGAAATTTTCATTGAAAATTTTGAAGCCGTTTTTAAGAAAATGGCGATTAAGCTTTACTGTAACTGCGAAATTTGAAGCTCTTTTTCACAGGAATCTATTGAGTTTTCGAAAAACTTCATTTGAATACATTTAAAGCATTTCTACTCACAAATGTAATAATGTATACAAATCGATGGAAATGTGCATATTAACGGCGAGAAAGTTATTTAAAAAAAATTACATTTGTGTAATTTTTTAAAGAACAAAACAATTCACGAAAATTAACTTTATGTCATATTAAACAGTGCAACTGGAGAAATTTGAAGGAAACATTTGGAGCCATTTTGGAGAAAATGGCGTTTGAGCGTTTCTGGAAATTCGGAATATTGAGTTCATTTTTACAGAAGACTATTGAGTTTTCGAGAAACTTTGGACGTTATTTAAAGCGCTTGTACTCATAAATCTACTAGTGTAAAGAAATCGCCTCTAAGGTGAACATGACCGACGTGAGAGACAAGTAAAAAAAATTACATTTTTGTAATTTTTGAAAAAACAAAAAATAGAGCAATATTACATTTATGATATCGGATAGGATTGATTGGGCACTAATCCTACCAAAAAAGAAAAAATTGGAGCCGTGTTTGATAAAAACATGTTTTGTGTTTTTTTAATTGCAAATATTGCACGCTCTATTGCACAAAAACTATCAAAATTTTCAAAAAAGTCCACATGACCTTATTGAAAGAACTATTTATGGGTAACAAATTTCATTTAAAGGAAAAATCTGTGTCTTCAATTTTATAGTTGTAGGAAGACCGTCCAAAAATTCAAACTTTTGCAATTTTCGAAAATTCAGAGTTAACCGTGAAAATGGGACCTACGCAACCTTTATAAGTGTATTTTACTCTATTCTTTCAAGAAATTAAAAGAAAAAATGGAGTCGTTTTTGAGAAAATGTTTGAAAATGTCCGAGGGGCTTCACGTAAAGTACCCAATTTTAAAGAATGTTTTTCAAAATTTCAAAGCTTCATCAAGAGTCAGATATACAGGCGCTTCTTCAATTTGGAAAAGATCGTACGTGTTATTTAGGCGCTAGATTTGTTTATATACGAAAAACGGTCAGACGGATGAACGGACGATTTAAAAAAATATATTTTTTCGGTATCAGGGGACCCCAAAACATTTATTTTCGTTGAAATATCGAAATCGATTTTCGGCAACATTACATAGGTTTCTCTGTACTTCGTATATTACTCCCGTATGTACGTATGTACACGAGAAAATAAAAACTGCTTCATACTTACTGATTTTTGTAGAGACTCTCTATTTGTATTTCTTGTTTGAAATTTCATTTTAATTGTAGAGAGTAACAATCTGAGTATATTTCATTAGAAAATATTTCGTTGAATTTTAGAAATAAAAATAATTCCTTTTACATTATAATTCGTATTGCAAAGTACTATAATTATGAATCTTAATTGCCCTCTCTTTGCCCAACAATGTATTGAAATTTTACAGCGGAGTAATTGTATGTTGCTTTGGGATTTTTGGGGTATTTTCCCCCAGTTTTTTTTAAAAATTTCATTTCATCCTCTCCGACTTATTGAAGCGTTAACTTTCACTAATGTATCTACTTTATTAGTTAATATGAAGGACTGAGTGAATCATTCACTCGAATATCATTCGAGGAGTGCTACGAAATATTATCCAGTTTCCAGCCGACAATACGAATACTATTCAGTACCACCTCGCATTGATTATTATGGCTTCTAATGTATTCCGATTTCAAAAGGGTGCATTTACTTCTCTCTGTTCCAACAACATGAGCTATTAACAATGAGGAAATGTTTGTGTCTCTCCTGGTTTCCGATCAATAGATTCTGGTACAAATAAACTGATCCTTCGTCCCAAAAAACTCATTCTAAATGGAGAAGATTTCTCTTGGAGAACTTACGTCTCAGTTACCTTAAAGTTCCCATTTTCTCAAGAATGACTGAATATTGCCCATGTACCTGCTTTTGTTTCGATATTCTCATCTATGTTGTTAGGTATTTTTTTAATTATTTATTTAAGGTCGCCTTATAAACAGCTAGGTTATTGACGACCACAGTTACAAAAATACAGTAGTTACAAATTCACATACTAGTTACACATTTTCATGGGATACACATATACAAATCGTAAATCTAGTTGTTATACATAGGGCAGACAATGTATAGTCTTTAGCTAAATACTATTTAGCATATTAAATTTGGTGAAGAGTTCTATAATTTTCTTTTGAGCGGGATAAGTATTTAATTGTTAGGTATTATTTAATCAGCTGGATACATGAAATTATCAATCCAATGAGTCGTGATGAAAATTTGTTGTAAAATAGCTTATTTGTAGCCGCCATGTTTTGGACGCTCTAACAGGAAGGTGTATGTTCTTATGATTAGTTCTTCAAACTCTGACACATCAATACTGTTCTCAGAAAATTGACATTTCTACGGAACTTTAGTATGATACGAATACTTGCTGCTCATAAAGGAAAACGAGATACATTCTATCAATTCCCACTAGAACATTAAAAATTATCCAAGAAATGAAGATATAAGCCCTTAAACCTGAGACTTAATAGTATTGTGACTGGAGAAGTAAGAGCGTGCAGAGACGGGCCTTATAGATAGGAAAAATAGAGGCTCAAGGATGATTCGCCACACACTGAAGAAGACAAAGCAATAGGTTGTTAAATGGCGATGCGTGATGGTCTTGAAATGTTCATGTTGCGAAAATGAGGTGTCACTTCATTACTTGGAGTATCACGTAGCATACAAAATTGCTACCGTGAGAATGGAACTTTCACAGTTAGTATGTATCTTCTCTTTCACTCTTGCAGAAGCTCGTATAGCTGAGTGTGAAGTTGGCGCGCGAAATCTTCTTTAGATTTCTAGCGATTTTTTGCGTAGTGATGTCTTTGTGCATATATTGATCAGTAAAAACTCTAGACTATCTTCAAGTTACTTATTCTGTGAACTTAATGTTGTCACTCCTTTGTGTTGTTTTATTTATCTTTTGAGGTTTTGACTCGTAGTGTTAACAGTCATAAGTGATCATCAAACTTTTAGGGATAACAACCAATGTCATAGAAGTGTCCCTTCGTCACCAAAACACACTTTGTGAGTCAGATAATACTTTCCAGATCCTGTTTATATATATATATATATATATATATATATATATATATATATATATACACATACAACGAATAGTGTATGTTGTCGGAAATATCATGCAAATCTCTTAACCTCACTCAATCCACGTGTATTGTAAATAAATTGATTCCAATTTCGGAAGGAAGCAATTTGGGAAGAAACCAATATTTCGTTCGTCACAAAATCATAGCATCTTTTTCCTGTGAAATAATACGGCAATATATTCCTCATTTTTATGATTGCAATATGAGTAACGGAGTGCAATGCTAGTGAATGTCCGGCGCCGCCCTCAAAGTTTGACATCAGATGCAATCATAACAATTGCGCTTTGCCATTCATACTATGTCTGAGTCTCCTTAACAGATAATGCGCCTCTTTAAACCTGTACAAGATGTTTACGATAATATACGTTGTGTGGATGAGATATTCGTTCACTACCAAAACAAAACTAGGATTTACTACCCTTATTGAACGATTTGTGACATACTCTAAGCAGAGTTTTAGTTGACGCATCAAATGAAACCAGTTCTGTTGTCGTATTCCACGTGGATATTACTACTAGAATGTAGAGAGTAAGACATCTGAACAGATAAGGGGAAATTTATCTTCAGGTTCTTTATTCTCGCGAAACCCCAGCAAAGAATTAATGACTCCATTGCTGGTTTGCTCTACCTGGGCTGGATTTTGAAGGTCAGAGAAGAGACCTTTTGCTTAAAATCCGCAGAGGTGTTCATAAAGGAATGCAGATGGGCAAAATGCGTGAAAGGGGAATGCACATGCACCGGCGAGGGGCGGCGGCGGGCGCGGCGTCTCGCGCGCCGGTGGGCCGGGAGCGGCGCTGCGCGGCGCGGCTCGGCTCGGCGCGTGCGGCCTTGTTCGGGGGCCGGCGCGCCCCGCCCTGTCCCCTGCATTAAACACGGGGCCCGCACGGCCAAAGTGACGTGTCCGAACGCCGACCGCGCGCTCGCGGGGGGACGCGCGCTGTCCCGCGTACGAACCGAAGTGCGGCGATGTTGCGTAAGAACCGCAACCGAATGGCCGGACAGGTCGCGCTGTCACTTGCGCGCGACGCGCTCCCGCCCGCCCCCTCCCCCGGCCCCCTCCCCCCGCGACCCGCTCGGCGCGCGCCGCTGACGGTGCCCCGCATTGGACGGCGCCTTCCGACCTCGTTAGCCGGACGATGCGAGGCGGGCGCAACTATTTACCCCGGCTCGGAAAGAGCGCCCGGGAATACTGGAACCGGAATCCAGTTGGGCGGTTCTTGTTGCTATTTCCTTGTATGCATGGCAAGAAACCACAAATGTGGAGAATGTTTCAAAATGGCGACAAGTAATAAAATAAGAGAACTGAACTGGAAATAAATATAAATGATTTAACGCCGATAAAAAAAATATTGCAACATTTATAGCTGTTTTACGAATGTCTCCCAAGTTCATTAGAACTACTAGTTTTGACTTTTTGTTACAAGTATCACGAGCGGAAGCAAATTATGTGGGTTTTGCGCTCTACCTGCTTTATTTTGGGAAGGTAAGAAGACATATTGCTAATCATTTCATGTTCAAAGGGTGAAATGATAGATTATAACCTATACAAAACCGCATGTGCCACTCTCGGTAGTGGTTCCCAAATAAATGTGATTTTACATTCTCGTACAGTTTCTTTTTTAGCGAGCGTGTACTACCCGTGTACTTCACCTGTATGTTGTTGTGCTGAGTCAAGCGATCTAAAATATTACGATAAATTTCCAGCCATGTGTCAAATTTTTGTCTTTTCGATAAAATATTTGTTAGAGAACAAGCAACTACATGCAGTACAACCTGCTCACAACTCTTCCCTTTATCACAAGGTCGGTCATCCTAAATCTAAAATGGGTTCATTTTACTTTCTCACGTACAACGAACTTCGTGGTAAAGACAAGTATTCTAATTCTGCAATTAAAAGTGGCCACCTTTTTGACAGAAAACTCGTAATATACGTCTCTGATTCCAAAAAGAGAATTATTGTTCGTCCTATGTGTAGTAAATTACTTCACTTAATTCTGTGCATAGTCAGAATCCTTGTTTCGTGGGCCCTTGAAACTGAGAAAGTGGTTTGCGGCAACGTCTGTTCTGCCCGTCTGACATTCTGGCTGGCCGTGCGTCAGTCCTACGAGTGCCATACATAGATTTTTCCAAAATTGCTATTCCTTAATCGATTTAACCGAACTCGAGACCTGCGAATTTCAAACGGATGTTTTTATTTTGTTGTTCTTTACATGAAGATTTAATTCTTTTTTCTTTACTTCTTAAAAATGGCTCTATTTTTTTCTTTTCTTTTTCTCAAATAGAGCATATTACGCTTATAAAAATCGCGCGGGTGTTAATTTAGTTGAACTCTATATTTTTAACTTGCAAAAGTTAAACATTTTCGGAGTTTCTCTATAACTAAAATTTGAAGATTGAAGTTTTTAATTAATTAAATTTTTCTTCAAAATTAGATCTCCAAATATTTTTACGTAAAGTTGTGTTTTCACACTCACATTTTCATGTGAGTAGCTTTCGTCTAGTTTTGAGCGACCGATGTGACAATGGGATGTGCTTTTTTCCTCCACTGGTTTCCTTCCGTATAAGCCACAGCGCTGCCCTAGACTGTAATTCTACTCTATGTTTTCGACATGTGACCTGCATGTAGTGTAGATGACTCGTTTTAAGTGTAGACTTTGTTGACAATGTTCACTGTGAAGAATATACTTTAATATGTCACATCAAATATCAAAAAAAATATAATGATTAGTAATAGTAGGAGCATATTAATATTTGAAATTTATTTTCGAATTAGCAGGTCAAACGAATATATCATTCTTATAGGTGTTTTATCAGTCGGATTTGCAGATCTCTTAAGTGGTTAAAAAGGGAGGCAAAACTTAATAACTGATATAGTACAAATATTTAACATTATGAACTGAAAAGATAAAAACATGCAATTTTTTCTTGAGTAATAAAAGCTTCAATAAAAACAATCAAACGGTACCATCATATAATATGAGTCTTGACGTATGACATATAACGAAAACATTTTTACATTATTTAAAAACACAGAAAACACATAATTTCAGAAAAAACACTATCCATCAGTCGTCCCTGTAAATATCAACCAAAAATTCGTTAGAAAGTTTATCTTTAAATTAACAATGATGTATTATATTTATAAATGTTTGGGTGCCTTTTCCTTGGTCCACTAGAGATCTTTGATTGTGGTGCAATTTTGAGCAGTTCTCTCTTTCTGTGTTTTGAAAATATTCCTGTCCGCAAATGAATTGCGCAGACCCTCACTACAAGTTCACAAATCTCCAACATCCTCTCCCACCCGCAAAAATGATAGATTACCTTTGCGTACATAAATTATGCGGCGCAGGTGGTCCACACATTGTTGTCGTGAAGACGCAGTCTGTAGAAGTTTACACGAATTCCGCCATCACTCGTATAAACAATGAATTAAAGGGCAATGGAGAAGAGAATCCTGGCAGAAACTGACTAGAAAGATAGAGAAATTCAGAACATTATATGAAAGATGTGGACATAGCTATTAAAATGCCAGAAAATGTAAAAATCTCTGCAACTAGGTGAGCCAGTGAACACATTTCGTTCAAGTGTTTTTAGAAAAAAATGATAATAAATAGAAAAGTGCAGAGTTACAAGAATTGTGCAATCTTATCTTCGGTTTTAAATTAAAACAGTGGGAGTATTTTATTTTTTATTTATTTCACGGCAGGAACTGAAGAGTTCAAAATTGTTGGTGACGTATTTTGGGGAGAAGTGAGGTTTGTGCACTTTCTTTGAATTCTGAGATACCTATCGTTACTAATGTTTCATAAAGCTGAATTATAAGTATATGTCGCAACGTGCCCTAATGGCGTACAGTTGTACAACGTGCACTTAATAAAAAAATCTCCTACATATTTTGTCTATTATTCTTTATTGTGTCGTACGTGAAAAAATCGACATACAGTTGCGATGAACGATTATTTGAATATCTAAATTCCCCTCTGAGCTCAAAAAAAGTGCACAAATAGCGAAATTACATTTATGTACCGAAGTAAAATAATTGACCATATCAGCATGTGCTTAAGGATCAGAACAAAAATTAGATAAAAATTCTAATCGAGACGTTGTACGCTTAAAGAAAATTATGTCCACGTTCAGAATTCATCACGAATTTGCTACTTTGGCCGGAGATGTTCCTAGATAACTGTGTTCCGTTGGATTCATACCTCTTTCTATTCTGGTCATACCCTAAACCTAAAGATGTAGGGGAGCATTACATTCCAGATGGAACCTGTTTTGTAGCTTCTCAAAGTAATTTATTTGACGTCCGAACCCCTGTCCTTCCTTTTGTGGATGACAGCTGGTGCGTTCAACTTCACAGCACAGCAAGTGTCCAAAGTGTCCAACAGATTGATGTGAGTATTGAATGTTTGCAGCACTGGAAACGTGATAGCATCTTATTGCCGTTTGGCGTCTAAACTGAACTTTTTTATTGAACGGCAATTGATTGAACTTCGGTCCATTGTTGTTTATACTAGAAGTTCCGCTCATAGTATAGGTGTTACACTTCTTTATGAGATGTCAAAGGCATTAACAGATATTTCTTACAATAGTAAATGTAATGATTGCCTGTTATAAATTTTCTTACTTTGTATTTTAAATTTTTAGACAATGGACACCCAATTGATTTGCTAAAAATTAAGATACTAAAATAAGAAAAAGTATATATATATATATATATATATATATATATATATATATATATATATAAACGGAACAAGTTTAATAATGACGCAATATGGGATTCATTATGACGGTATATCTCTCGAACGTGTATCATTCAAATTTTTTGATATGACTATTACAAATAAATTTTTATTTGGTTTACATTTTTTCTTATTATTTCACATAAATGTTTTAATTAATATAGCAACGTTACTCGTTTTCTTCAAACAACGCCTTTCACTTGTTTCCCAAAAGGAAGTCATTATAACACCAGTCCTAAAAAAAGAACTAGAATTCTAATGAATTTTCGTAACACATGAAGGAGAGTGCGTTAATGATTATCACATAGTATTTAATAAATATTTTGTCCTCCGTCTCATTTGTCCTGTGTCCTGTCTCGGCTCCTGCTATGTGCCTTCGCAGACCAACGGTGACCCAGCCCGTCGGCCATGGGATAAGGGGTTCGTGTGGATAGCACGAAGACATCATTTCTCCGTAAATTCTGGTTTTCATAACCGTGGGATGGACTTTCTCATCGTCACACAGCAATAGATACTGGGACATTTGTAAGGAAAGCGCACAGTTATTATTCTGGCCTGGCCCGAAATCGAACCCGGGATTGTGCCGTGGAAAGCGGGCACGATAATGCGCCACCAAGGGCCTGTTACATTTGTATCATTTAAAAATAATAATCTTATGAATATAGGCTGAGAGATATTATTGAAGCAAAATTTTAGTTTTTAAAATGAGATGATGCGTGATAGACAAGTGCAAATAGCAACTATTTCAGATATGGCGCTATACTCTATTCAAATCATAGTAAAATATGTTTAGAAAAATAAATTCAAATTGTATATTATAAATCCATCACAATTATAAATTATACAACACTATTCTCATGGAAATGAAGGTTTTGATGGGAATGGGAAATAGGACGCATCGCGATGACAGTTTATTCTCATGTTCACAATGTAGACACGAAATTGTGAAGACTAATGGCAAAAATTAGATTCAGAACGGGGATTCTAGTAGACGAGAGAACCCTACGCCTTGCATCACTCAAGTAAATTCGTGAAACGTACGAATATATATTCTACCATATTTTTGTACTCGAACATCCCTCTATTCCACAATAAAATTTAACCAAAAAATTCGGAACAATTTTTGAGAAACATATTATTGCCTTTATTTCAAGTAAATTCAAGAGAAAAACCTTATAATTGAACTTATTTTAATCTGTAATTTTGAAGAACAGATTTCATTAAGGGAAAAATCATTGTCTTTAATATTGCAGTTTTTGGAAAACGCCGAACACAAAAAATGTTTCGATAAATTCGACATGTAATAAGGTCATTATGTCATCAAAAAGACTGTTCATATACAAATTGCGGTGTAGTTTTGATATTTTACTTTTTCATTTGTTGTGGAGTGCTCAGTACGGATCTGAAGTTTGCCAAAATAATTTTTACTGAAATTTGAGTTATAAAAAAGCACATGAAAAATATTTTTTTCGTTTTTTCGATATCTAAAAAACTAATAAATTAGGTAATGAATTACTTATAATCAAAATATTCTACATAATATTTTCTAAAATTTACTTACTTTTTAATTTTTTTGTTTCAGGCACCATTTAGGTTTAATTGATAGTTGTTTGACAAATGTTTGAGCGTTACGTAAAGCTGGGCTTCTTATAGGCATGGCTAATGTGATACCTTTGTGGCTGTGTTCAGTGTTACTGTCTTACTTGTAATTTCCTTAATTAATTATTTTCTCGCACATACACTATTCTTTGCGAATACTAAGCATAAAATGGCATGGAAAAAGAAAATAGTCAAATAAGATTGTTTAATTGCAAACACAGCTGTAGCACTGGCCGCTGTAGCTCATTTTTTAAGTGCTGACAGGAGCTGTTTTAAATTAAATAGTGGATGATTTTGTGCAACTTTTTTTTAGTCCAGTTATGTTAACGCGTAACAACTTTCTATTTATAACCAAGTAAAGGTATTGAACATGGAGTGGAGTAAAGGTATTGAACATGTAGTGGAGTCCTTTAACCTAGTCATTCATCGTCAGTCGAACTCAGTCATTGCCTTTTATTCCTTCGACCAGGGGCACGGCCATCCATCTAGAAACCCGCTATGCCTCGAGTTGCTTAATCTCTGTGACTTCGCGGAGCGTACTAAGCAATTCGGATAACTACGCCAGTTTTGGGGTGCTGTTGAGGAAACTAACGTTTGCTACCAAAACTTTCGTTTTAAATTGTTCCAAAGACAAAAAAGATCATGAAACGTTTTTAAATGTATGATAATAAATAAAAAAACTATCAACTTTTTGTAAAAATATTCTAAGCTAAAATAATTCTCATAACAAACCTAGAAATTATATAATGAATTGAAAAATAATGTAATTAATAATAAATTATATAATGTCTTTACGTTTATTGCCACGAGTACAGTTCTAGCGCGCTCCATGAGTACACAGAGTACACAAACATCTGTGATAAATATATATTATTATTTTGAGGCCAGTAATACAAACTGTCGCGATTGGCAACCCCAAAGTTCTACATCAATTCTCCATTGATGTAGAATTATCATGGAAAAAGATAAAATCTAATGTTTTGGCGGCCACAGAAGAAGCCACAGGGAAGATAAAGGTTCATAGGGGAAGAATACAAAACAAAAGGACGCTGTGGTTCACTAAAGAAGTAAAGAAAGCAGCATACCGGAAAAGAGTGGCTTATATCAAGTACAAGCAACATGGGTCTACACAATTCTGTCAAGAATACAAAACCATAAGGAATAAAAGAAATTTAAAAGTTGGAGAAATAATAAAGTATTGGGCCTCTTTCTCGGCAAGATAGGTCACGACTTTTATGGACTCCAGAAGCAAATGTGGAGGTTCATTATGAACATGAGAACAGAAGCTAATGAATATATAGGAACTAATACAATAGCTATCCAGATATGGATGGAGTGTTTTAAAGAGTTATTCCATGATGAAGTTGGAAATGTAATAGACCTTGCAGAAACGGGAAACGGGAATACAGAATGCACCATATCAGAAGAACAGGTGAAGGAAATAATTAAGAAATTGAAAAATGGTAAATTACCTGCGGAGGATGGTGTACACAATACGCTCCTAAAGTATAGTGGGGACACCTTAACTGAAGAAATAACTAAATTAATGAAGATCTTGCACCGTCGTAAGATACCCACGATTTGGAAGAGAAGCAATCGTGTAAAGATGCAATATACATTGTTAGACAGCTGATGGGAAAGTCACTAGAATTCAATAACCCGACATTCTTATGCTTTATTGAACTAAGTAGAATTTGATAATATACGTCTAATAGATGTCATCAGATTATTGCAGGAAGGAAACCACACAACCTCATTGCTTTATATATATATATATATATATATATATATATATATATATATATATATATATATTGAGATAAAGGATAATGGAATATTATACCCCATACTCCCATCACCATATCGAAGGGGATCAGACAGGGTGACTCTTCGAGGCCTTTACTATTTAATCTAGTAATGCATAGGAATCCGCTTAAAACAAAAAAAGATACAGAATGGGAATTATAACGTAAACAATTTGTTATGCGGACGTTGCAGTATTGGTAACCAAAAATGAAGATGTCCTACAATGGCTTTTCCATGAAATTAATAAAATCTGCAGAAACTATAATTTGACGATCTCATCCCAAACTAAAAGTATGACAATATCAAAAGAACCTATTTGATGTAAGCTGGTGGTAAATGAGCAACCAATAGACCAAATGCTAGAAACAAAATACTTGGGATAGTGATCACAAGCTCAGGACATATGAATAAGGAGGTAAAAGAACAAGTCATGCAAGAAAACAGAATTTCCGGCTGCTTAAGAGGAGCCACAATGACCTATGATATGTTATGTAAGGAAAATTTTCTCAGAAACTAATTAATGTACAGACTTGAAATTTTATGTGAGTAAAGACTCATTGCGTATAAGTATTTTAACGAAGCCGTTTTTTAAAATTATTGCTAGTTTTTTAAATATAAATTTTTGTCCATTGTAATCTGTTTTGTTCTTAAAAATAATATTTGTAAGAATATTGTCTAAAGTATTTAACATTTTATAAATCCGCTCCGTTAAAGTGTATAAAATGGTGTGCTACATGCTCTGTTAAAATTTGAGCATCCCTCCTATTAGTAGTGTTTGAGAAAATATCATTTAAAAATGAAAATTTTGAACTTACGGGAAATGACTCCTGAAGTTTTCAGTGCATTCCTGGTCCATATGCTGGGCAAACACAAACACCGATATTTTAACGCTATTCAACCCTCAATTAATACCAGAAAAAGTATGTTCAATAGTAGAAAACAAACTCTTAACTTTTTCTCACAACGAAAGGAGAAAACCACCCACGACGTTCAGGCAACACCCACGATTTGTCGAAACGGCCACGTCCACTTCCACGCTGCATCAATATCAAAAATTAAAACAAAATACTTAGAGATGACATATTAAGATGAAATGTGGCTTAACGTTATTTAACACAGAAAACTATAAAGTATTTAACCATTAAAAAGTAAAAAAAAATTCATAATTTTTGCCCATTCTGGCTTCCCTTTAATTGCTCAGTGTGGTACAAAAATATTTGAGACAAGACTCAAAAGTAAGAATATGTAAATCAGTAGGTAGACCGATTTTAGCATTTGCAGCAGAGACACGAGATGAAATATAAAGCATGTAACGTTAGCTAGAAGTGGCAGAAATGCGTGTGTTGAAAATTTTCAACAAAACTTTCGTGGATAGAGAAAGAAATGATAACATTATATCAACAAGTGGAATTAGTCCCATTTATGAATGGATAATATCACATAGAAGAGATTGGAATCAACACATTGATAGAATGAATGAAGATAGAATTGTAAGGGTCTCGAGAGATAGTAGACCTTCGGGAAGAATGTATCCCGGAAGACCCAGGCAACGATGACACGAAAGTTTTTAAATCCAAGGACTGCAGCTGACCTTATATCCTACTAAAATACAGAAGAAGAAGGAAAAGAAAATCCTCCATTGCCGTTGTCTCGCGAATCTGTTTCCCTTGCTTTCTTATCTGTTTTCATTTTATTTTGTAAGCGTCTAATCTGCCATAATCTATTTCTGTATTCGAGTTTTAAATCACATTGTTAAATTTGGGAGGCTTTTCCATCACGTTTCTAAACATCTTTTGTGCCAAAATTAAGGAAACAGCTGCTAACTTAAAATAGTAAAATGAAAAGTTTGGCTGAGAAAGAACAAATAGTGGACTCCAGGTTGTCACAACTCTGGGGCTACCCGCACCTGAATCTATCCTGCCAAAATATTATCCAAATGCCAGAAAGGGTGCATAAGATATTGCAGTTGTAAGAAGGCTGGATTGTTTTGTTCAATGTTATGTCCTAAGTGTTAGGACACTTGCAATAACATTCAGATCTCTTGATAGCCACGATGACAATAATGTTGAACCACAGGTACCTATATTTGCTTGAGACCTCATTAGTTTTTGATAGCAAAGAAGACACCGAAGATCTTCCAGAAGTTACTGAGTCACCCGTACTTGGGCCATCTGAAACCTGGAAACGACTCTTTCAGATTTTTCAATATAACTTAAAAGTCATACAATAAAATGCAATGCTAATACCATCTATATGTAGATGTCTATGAAAGCCAGGGCCTTCGAAGCCTACGCGTCACGGAAGGTACGATCGTCTTCCACAATATTAATTTTCTCTTTTACGTTATTAATTAGATAACTACTTTCCTTTTTTCAATTAAAATGCCAAATGATTGACAAGGCACAGTATTTATAGGTATATAACTTTATTGGATGTAAATTACATAAAGGACTTAGTGAGTGACAGAGATTCAGTGGAGTGCCGTTTTCACAGTAATACCCTCGCATATTTTACACACTAACGGAGATGCCATTGATCCTAGACGAAACTTACACGCAAAAAATAGGCAAGTTTATTCTCTTTAATTTCATTTAAGGTTAATATTTACAAAAAATTGATAGTTTTTAAGTTACATTGAGATAAAGTGGGATAATTTCTGTTTTTTTTTCATGTGTATCGCTTATATCACCAAATTTCGCGGTGCTCTCACGGCTAAACCGTTAATTAGAGAAAAATGGTAATGACATTAAATGTACTTAGATCATTTTATCTTATTTTATTTCCTATAGAACCTTTTATTACGAAAAATTGGTAGCTTTTTAGTTATTTAAAAAAAAACTGAAAAAATATGTAATTTTTAAACCTTTTTTGTTTAAAAAACGTGTTTCTGGGAAAACTTTTTATTGGCAAACCGGATATTTCTGTTTAGCGACCCCAAATACTTTCCGCTATTTGCCCTTTTTGAGCACCATTTCACTGAATTATACGTGATTCTTGCGCATGGAAATGTTAATACATCTCATTAACTGGGATTTTGGAATGCGGAAGAAATCTGAAAAAAGGGAAAGGGACTTCTCAGAATTCATCAAGGAGTGTGCCTCCTTGAGCGGCGCGAGCCCGGGCGGCGCGCGGAGCAGGTGAGTGGGCGCGATGACATGGGCACTGTCGCACGCACCCAAACTAAGAGCAAAATAAGAGAGCTCATGGACTTCCAAATGCAACGTCGTCTTCTTTCAAGTCTAGCAACTTCCAAACTCGTTTGATGTTTACACAAATATGTTCAATGCAGCCTAACAGTGAATACAGAATTCAGACAAAGCAGTGCGGCTCAAATGTGGGCCGTTAACAGTGTTGGCGCGTGATGCAAATTTAGCCAATTAAAATGAATCAATTACATTGTTCGAAACGATGATCTGAGAGTAGAGATTTCAATTTTTAATTTATATCTAAATTAAAAGTATTTTGTACAAAAATTTACAGATATGCTCTTTTGAAAGTGTCTATTGCTAGGGTTTTAACATAGAATTGACCATATACGGACTAATATGGCACACTGTTTGAGTCAAATAAGTAAAGTATGGAGACCATAAAATTGTTGCAAGATAAAGTGGACACTACAGCCAAAAATCTATTGATGAAAATTCTATTAAATAATATTTATTCGTCATGTTGTAAAAAGTTGCGAAAAAGGCTTTCGCCTACTACCTTCTTACGTACTAAAGAGAAAGTATTGTAACTCTGCTGAGGAAAATGGTGATTATTCGGCTCCTGCTAACAAAAAATGGGTAAATTGTGTTCTAAAATGTCAATTACTTCCTCTAACTAGTTTGTAGCCGGAATTTACGTCTTCTGGGTCCTTGATACCGAAAAATTGGTATATGGCAAAACGTAGGGCTGTCTCTCCGTTTGCGATCAACACTTTTAGATGATTTTCTCTAACCAATTTCATGATTTTCTTCAAAATTAAAATGTTCCATTCGATCGGGCCGAACTCGAGACCTTGCGAATTCTAAACGAGTATTTTGAGTTTTAGACTAGTTCACATTCAAATTCAAAAATATTTTCAAAATATTCTGAAACTTAGTTCCAAATTTTTGGATTACATTTTTTATTCAAATAACGAAAAGGACGTTGATGAGTTTGACGCAGGCCTCATTTTCGTTGAAATCTTTAAATTTGTAAAAAATGCAACATTTCAATTTATTGTATCTTCATAGAACTACAAAAAATACTGAAGATAGTGATTTTTCTGAATAAAATCTGTTTTTCAAAAACAGTTAATTAAAAACACTGTTCAATATTTTTGGAAACACTGCTAACATTTTTTTCAAGAAACGATTCCATTTTTTTTGTTTTTTCTCGTATTGAGCAAATACGCTTATAAAAATGGCGCGGGTCCCTTTTTCAGTGAACTCAGTGTATTTTCGAAAATGTAAAAAAATGTCATTACAAAACTGCAATATTTACGATAAATATGGTATCCTTTAATGAACTCTGTTCTTGAAAAATAGACTCTTAAGGAAAGTCGTATTCATTTTTTTTAATGTGAGTATTTTTTGAGAATTCTTTGCTTGAAGATATGCAATTAATTTTTTTTTCAAAAACGGATCCTCATTTATTCTTTTATTTTTCTCGAATAATGCAGCCGGCTAAAGTGGTTCAGGGTGTCAGCTGATGTCACTGCAGTGCGTCAGACCGGGAGGTCCCAGGATTCGAGTCCCAATGGCGGCAGGATTTTCGACATTGGATGGATCGCAACGTTGAATTCACTCGCTGTCTGAAGGACAATTTTAGCGGCTGTCTGCTCTGGTGGGTAGACTTCCCTGGTTTCTTCGATCAACACCAGGAGAATGCCGGAGCAGTACGCTAACAAGTAGACCACGGACCGCGCGCGATATTCCCTTACTCTTTCTTGGGTTATCCTCACCCCTTACTTACACTCACACACACTTAATAGATGTTACCACACATGTCAAGAGACCACTCGGAAGCTTAGAGTTTGTCCCGGTTGGGGCGATGGCCCTCTGGTGGAAGACATCTGGAAGGGGCAAACACCGCAAGACGACGTGAAGGTCGGCATCAGATTTCACTCTTCAGCGGAAGATCATTGCCGCCACCATCACCTGCACACCCGTGATATAACATGCACTACATTTACGGGACTAATGACCATAGAACTTGACGTGCCGGGAAACTCACAATAATCAATCATTTGAATGATGCAAAGTAAGCTTAAAAATCGCGCAGGTTCCATTTTCGTTGAACTCACTAAATTTTCAAAAGTTGCAAATTGTTCATATAGTGTTAAAAATTATGTGCTTTTGTAGTTCTACTAGTTAAGCATCCATTCAACGTTTCACCGTTTAACCGTATCATCTGCTATTGCATCAATTATTTTTTTGAAAACTTTCTGAAGAATTTGATTGAAATGTAAACTGGGACCCTTCTTTCACTTGTATTGCCCCTAAGTAGTGTCTTCAGAACATCGAGTCTCTGACTGAACAAGTTACCGAAACTAAGAAATGCATTGATGAATGTAAACCCTTAACTTGATGAATGTATTTTAAACAGATGCAGGTGGTAAATATGTTCTGAAGAATGGCGAATCTAAGCAACATTTGAAATTTTAATTTTTTACTCGCAAAGATTTAATATGAGAATCCCGATGGAGAGCGGAACAATGTGTTATACCCTGTCGCTTCCTTTATATTTGGTAATAGTCGTCGTCTAATGCCAAGTCGACAATTGTACGAGTATTGAGGGACAGTTTTCCTCAATTTACCAAGGAAACGTTTATTGACACTTTCATCGCTTAGATCCGTCACTTCTACATTCATGTATCTATCGGTATTCGAAAAATGTTTAGCTAGTTTGTAAGCTGTTTGTAGCTAGTTTGTAATTACCCGATCCAATCTGTGGAGTTTTAAAGGCGAAAAAGTCCTTCGTACGCCGTCCTTCGGAGGGGAAGTAAGGCCGTCTGTCCCATGTTAGTATATTTACTGCATGTAGAAGATCCTCAATCCTAAAAGAAGCCTCTGAGCTAAATTTAAATTACCTGTTTCCTCGCCTAAATAATATCTTCTTTCTCCCCTAGTTGGTGAAAGGAGCGTAACGAAATTTGCGTGCTCAGACGGAAAATAAGACATCAATTAAATTCAGTTCAATTCAATTACTGAAAATGACTCTTAGTTTTTTACTCTGTCTACATGAAACTCGTTTTCCGTATACACTTGAAAAGTATTATAAGACAAAGATATTTTTTGAATTAATAAAATAATTTTAATTTCTTATTAAGATAACCGATTTATCTTTGGAACATTACTTGTAAAAGATAAGTCTCGAATTTTAATACGTTTGGAAGCAGATAGGAGTACTCCTTTAAGAGTTGCTATCATGCTATGAAATAGTAATTTAAAAAAAATAACGGAAAGTCTGACCAAATACTGACAAAACGAATATTCAAATTGCAATTTTGAGTTGCTTTTTTATAACGCGGGATAGAGGCACGTGCAGTACAATATGGTTGAGAAGAGATTCCTGCAATATTATTCGAAACATTCGATTCTAGTCGCGCTGTATACTTCTGATTCTGCTCACGGTTTCACTAGAAATGCAAGGACGTAATCATGTCATCATACTACAGAAGCACCATTTGATACGAGGCTATTCCGTTCTGCACACAACTCGGTGATTCCACGCCACTTGCCATTAGTTCTGTGATTCTGTAAAATGCTGTGGTTTTTAGACTGACATGTTTCGATTTGTCAAAATAGTCCCTTTACATTTTGTTCAAGTGTTTGCTTTTTAATATTGAGCCCAAAAAATAAAACGATCTTACTATTTTCTGCATTACCTCTGAAAATTTTGTCGCTAATATAATGAAATGCTGTTAATGAATTAAGAATATCTTCCTCATACACAGTGCGATCTTATGGGTTCCAAATTGTCTTTTATTTTTACATTCAACTTTCACAATTTTAGAATTGTAGCTAAAATCTACATTCCTAGCACACAGTATCAATGTCTACCCTAACATACTACGCATATTCCATCCAACACAATGCCATACAATTAACGTTTTCCTCCTTTTCGTCAATAATTACTGAATGAAAACTGCCTTTGAAGCCTGCTCTTGAAAATCAATGTTTTTCTTCTGCCAAATATAATCCTTGTCTGCCAAATATAATCCTATAATCCTAACATATGTTCATGTTATTGAATATATTCCTCAAAGATAGTAAAATTTTCATATGAGGAAATGAGTAATATTCATATTGAAAATTTGTTGACCTGCGCTCTCAGAGTACAATAACTAACTACTACATGTATGGATCTCTTCCATGCACGTATCAGCTATTTTCTGTTATTCTTGCTCTGATTTCTGCTCCACGCTTTGCTAGAATTGGACAAGCTAAGACTATATGATCAATGGTTTCTGCTTGTACTCGATTGAAGGAGGGGCATTTATCATCTTAAAAAATTTTGAGAACCGCTTTATCATAATGTATTCTTATCGCTTGGTTTTGGGCGGATGCTACAACTTCTTCTGATACTAGCTTCATTCTTCCCCTTGTAAGCCACATAAATTATTGATCTTTACTGAGCTATACCTTCTCCATTCTTTTTAAATATTGTTCGTGGAGTGGTTTGTCTCTCCACGAGGATGGGTGACGTGATGCATTGTAAGCAGTTTTCTGGTTCTTCGATTCATAATTCTAATTTTTTGCTCAGTCTAGTCCGCTAGTCCGAATCTGTATTCGGCAACAAGCACCGCGAAACTGCTAATTGCTGATATTTTATTCCTGGAGTTCAGAGCGCACTGCAGGACAAGTCTCACTCTTCTGAAATACTCCCTGCGAATTCGCTCTTTCATAGTGTCGTTCGAGACGTTCTCACATCCTTCAATGCCCAGATATTTGTAAGATTTACCTAGCTTGAAATCTTGAATCATATTGTGGGTGACAACTTCAATGTTCTCTGACGTCGTCACTTTGCCTGTTTTTAAATTGAATTTTGTACATTTGTCAACACCAAATTTCATGCAGATGTCATAGCTAACTAGAGGTGCTACAGAAAGGAACAGACTTTCTCGTTTTTTTCTAGTTTCCTTGGCGTGGACTGTCTTTAAGCTCCATTCTCTGGGCAGCTCGTCGCCCAAAGTACATTTTCTTGGCGTTTTCTTAACTTTTCGGTAACTTAATAGTAGAACCGAAATATGAATTCAAGAATTTTAAAGAAGAGTAAAATCTCGACCAAAATAGAAATTTTCATTGAAAATTTTGAAGCCGTTTTTAAGAAACTGGCGATTAAGCATTACTGTAAATGCGAAATATGAAGCTCTTTTTTTTTTCAGAAATCTATTGAGTTTTCGAAAAGCTTCATTTGAAGTCCTTTCAAGCACTTTTACTAAAAAATGCAATAATGTATGCAAATCGATGGAATTGTGCATATTAACGGCGTGAGAGATATTTAAATAAAATTACATTGTGTAATTTTTGAAAAAAAAAAGAATACACGAAAATTAACATTACGTCATATTAAACAGTCCAATTAACACTATCTATTGGAGAAATTTGAGGAAAAAATTTGGAGCCATTATTGAGAAAATGGCGTTTGAGCGTTTCTGAAAATTTCCAATTTTGAGCTCATTTCTACAGAACACTGTTGAGTTTTCAAGGAACTTTATTTGACATTATTTAAATCACGTATACTCGTAAATCTAACAGTGTGATGACATTACCTCTAAGGTAAATATTGCCGACGTGAGAGACAAGTCAAAAAATTAAATTCTTGTAATTTTTGAAAAAAAAAAGAATAGAGCAATATGACGTTTGTCATCGTATAGGATTGCTTGGGCACTAACACCGCCAAAAATTTAAAGAAACAATTTGGAGTCTTTTTTGAGAAAATCGTGTTTTTGTAATTCCTTTTAAATTGCAAATATTGCACGCTCTATTGCACAAAAACTACCGAAATTTCCAAAAAAGTCTATATGACTTTAATGAAAGAACTATTTATGGGTAACAAATTTCATTTGAAGGAAAAATCTGTCTTCAATTTTATACTTGTAGGAACACTCTCCAAAAATTCAAACTTTTGCAATTTTCGAAAATTCAGAGTTAACGGTGAAAATGGGACCTACGCTACCGTTATAAGTGTATTTTACTCTATTCTTACAAGAAATTTAAAGAAAATATTTGGAGCTGTTTTGGGGAAAAGTTTGAAAATGCCCGGGGAGTTTCATGTAAAGTACCCCAAAGTCTAAAGAATGTTTTTCAAAATTTCAAAGCTTCAACTAGAGCCAGATGTACAGGAGTTTCTTCAATTTAGAAAAGATCGTACGTGTGATTTAGGTGCTAGATTTGTTCGTATACGACAAACGGACAGACAGACGTACAGACAGCCGGACGGACGTTTTGTAAAAACCTACGTTTTCGGTATCAGGGGACCCCAAAACGTGTATTTTCGTTGAAATCTCGAAATGGATTTTCCGCAGTATTACATAACTTTCTCTATACTTCGTATATTACTCCCGTATTAACGTATGTATACGAAAAAGTAAAAATCACTGACGACTAATAGCATTTGAAAGAGGTAGCAAATACTTTAATATCATCCGTATAAAACAAATGTTATACTCGTCTTTCATCTCCATGGAGCTTATAACCAAAGTCAGTGTGCGACAACTGTCTCGATAGTTCAATCAAATTCGTGTTCAGAAAGCATGGAACAGTAGAGCGCATAGCGAATCTCTGGAAACATTACCCTTTTAATCTGAAATCTTGTTTCTACTCCTTCGTTTCCGCTGTCTTAGTAACTGGTACTTCAAGACTTCATACTAGCCTTGGAAAACTCAATAAGTTTAGAATGAAACCGATAGATCTCCAGGGACTTCAAAATCCAGTAGTGTACTACAGTCAAAGGCCTTCTAGTCAATCCAAGCCATGTTTAAATTTCCTTTTCGTTTCCTTACAGCATTCAAGATGACTTTTTTTTTTTTGTTATTTAAGGTCGCATCAACATCTAAGATCATTAGCGACCACTATTGCTGTTAACGGTATGGTAACTATGTGGATGAAACGATATGGTGATTAATGATAAGGGGTGAAAGGACGAACACAAATACAACCATGCCCGAGGCAGGACTCCAACCCGCGACCCTTCGGTCCGAGATCACTACGACACTACTGCCTTAGCGATCTCGACCACCGGGCCGGCAAGATGACTTTGTTCATTAGCAAGATTTCGTTACAGCAATAGGAACCTCTACGACATCCTTTCTGTTCAATTGGCAACAGATGTATCTTCTCTATGTGTCTGGTTATAACTTTGAACATTACTGGCAAGCAAGTGAATGGCCTGTAGTTCTCCACAAAAGAACTGTCTTCTAGATTTTCTAAAATTTTATTAACAGCCTTTGTTACATTGTCAGAAATTGCATTAATTTTAATGTAGATTTAATGTACGACTGTACATGAATTTTAATGAACCTTGTACATTAAAGGGAAATTAATGTACATGTATATTAAATTTAATGCTTAAATTAAAATCAATGTATATTTAATGTACGACTGTTAACGTACTTGTCTTCATTAAAAATAATTGTACACGTATAATAAATTTAATGTACACGTACATCTTACTGTGCGTCTACATTAAATTTAATTTAATGTAGTAATTTTAATGTAGTAATTTACGTACATGAAAATTACTTTCAAGTACTTCACATAGTAATGCAGAAATTTCTTATAGTGTAGATGAGTGCGTAATGCTGTTAATTTGTTAATCCCATAATCCTGAACCTTATCGATACTGGGAGATATCCAGTTTCCCATTTTTTTTAATTCCTTGAAAGAGGTCCTCTTCAGAGAATTTGTGAATATGTACCATTTTCCCCACCAGTTTATTGACATCATCAACTTCAGATTGGAGCCAAAATGCGTCTTTGTCGTAGGCTCAGTTTTCTTGTCAGATTCCTGACCGAAATGTTTCGACTTCATAAATGTTTCGACGTTGATGTTATTGTTCTCATTATTATTACCTCTACAAAACGCGACAGTTTTTGACAATTTATAAGAAATCGTCGGCACAAACCACTATATGCTACTTACTGCTACGTAAAAATTGCCTTCGAGACCTGCAACCAATTGATTTACGATGAAAAATAGAAGTACGCAGATTACGACATAAAACAGATTACCGCAACACACAAAACAATTGTGCTTAATTCTGCATGTTACGTTCTAAGCCCCTAAAAACCAGGTTTTCGAGTCCGTAAAGAAACACGTGTTTATGGGAAGAGGTGATTTTTTCTGGGGACAGGTGAATTTTGTTTTGACGCATTTTGGGGCACGAGTAAAGAGGCATAAGAGGGTCAGGTGGAGGCAATGGGGGCCAGAAAGGTGAAGCGGTGAGTCTTAAGTGGTACTCTACGAAAAAATACCTTTTTGAACCTTCTATTGAATGTTTGTAGATTTAGTTCTTCTGGAGATCCCTACTCTAGAGTATGTAAAATTAACGGACGGACAGGCGAACGGACAGATCGCCGGACGGACGTTTTGAAAAAAAAACCCTTTTCGGTATCAGGAGACCCCAAAGCGTGCATTTTCGTTGAAATCTCGAAATTGATTTTCCACAGCATTACATAACTTTCTCTATACTGCGTATAAACACCGTATATACGTTCGTAAACGAGAAAGTAAAAATTAATTCAAATATATTTTCAATTCAAACATGAGTAGATAAAATTAAAAACGAGTAGATAAAAATAGGGCGGCAGGTACTATAAATCCGTCTTACGTTCACCAATCAAACCCGTTTTTGAGTAAAATGTAAGCCTGCAATGTCAGGGAGAAGAGTGCAGTCGTCTGCGGGCCGTCTATTTGCATTCGGCGGGGCGCGTGATCGCTCGGCCCCTTTGTGCTGCAGCGCACCGGTTTGGATCCGGGGCCCGGCGCATTCGCCGGCCGCGCTGCGCCGAGTGGCCGGGCCGTGGGCGGGGTCGGGCCGGTGCGTGGCCGGTGCGGGCGGCGCAGGCCTTCACACGGCACGGGGGGGCTTCGAGCAGAGCTCTTCCACGGACACAGGGTTTCGACGCGAGCTAAATACCTAGGTAGCATTCCACCTCTGTCTGGACGAGAATGCTACCGGCTGGCTGTTCTGTCCGGTAGTTTTCCGTGCCTTTTTTCGATCTATTCCCGGCGAACGCCGGAACCATACCCCATCAAACGGTTCAAGCACCGGGCGTATTCTTTCCTCCTTTCCCTTGACCTATCCTCCCCCGTTACACATAAATTTAAACTCACGTGCCCTGCACTACCATACACGTCGGGAGACCAGTCGGGATCTGAAAGTTTGCCCCGGAGGAGCGGTGCCTTGCTTTGGTGGGCGTTATCCGGATGAGTCGACAAGGTCTGCGTCGGATATCGCCATCCAGCGGGGGAACAACATCGCTGCCTCTCATCACATCACATAGAAACATGCACTTGACTTACAGGACTAATGACCATAGCTGTTGACGCGCCCGGAAACACGAAATAATCAACCGAACAGAAAATCAAAGGGCACAGTTGAAAATCATCCCTGGTGACATAGCCGGGTTCCGATGAGTAACGTAGATCACGGAGATATCACTCGTATCACTTGTTGAGAATCATGGTGGCAGAATTCATTATTCATCATCTGAAAACAGTTTCAAATTTACAAAGGACGTGTGATACACGATAACTTGTCTTATTAATTCTCAAACTTAGGCTAACTTTCGCTAATTTGGGAGGTGAAAATGATTCATGTTGATGCCATATGGTAATCTTAATTTCAAAATAGATTTTTAAAATTTTGCCAATATGGTTTTCAACAAACTAAATAATCTTGTTTTGTGATTGTTCAAAACTGGGCGAGCAGATATTACTATTATTTTGAGACTTTTTCACAGAACGTTCTGTAACTCTTCACTGGTTTCTACTCTATTTATAGTTTATTACTAATTTCCATTGCAAGAATGAAAAGTATGCAACCTCCGGCCATATGAGAGGTGTCTATAATTTTTTTAAATGCCCAGGAACTCGTGAAAAATACAAAACATCTATATTACTAATTTTCAAAGCACACATAAATTGAAAGGAAACTATGTAACCTCTGACCAAGAGGGATGTGTCAATATCAGTAGATACCTATAAGCCCGGGGAAAATCCAAGAACAATCACACAGTTTCGAGTTTGACTAAAAAATGCAAATTTTATTGTGATATTCGGTCTTTACATAAACTGCGGGTACGCCTGAGTACTTAAGTACGTGGCTGCATTCAACACATGGGAAAAGAAAGCCCCAAGGAACTGTCCGGCCGCCAAAAAATATATATTGTGTTGTGTTGTGTTAGAACAGAGACATTTTTATATTTATGGCAAAGAACGTTGTATTGCGTAAAGATCTGTTGATCAGTATAAACATACAGTAATACGTTATAAAAGTGTTTGTGAAGACTGTTTTTGAAGTGAAGTGAAGTTTGTGAAGTTCTACTTTTTGGAAAACCATTTTGTATGGATTTGGTTAGTAGCACTTTTCTGCAGTAGAAAAAAGGCTTTATTACTAATTTTCAATGCGCGTACAATTTGAAAAAAAAACAAACAACTATGGTAGCCTCCGACCTTTTGGGATGTGTCCACTTTTTTTAATATGCCCTAGACACTCGAGAAAAAATAAAAAAAAATAAAGAGGTTTTGATACTTTTTGAAAGAATGCAAACATTTAATTGTGGTATGTTTATTATTGAGTGCTCATACTGTACGTCACAGCTTTCGATACAGCTGATTTCATACAACAGCAAGATTCCATAAAAATCACCATTAGATATTTACTATTTAGTATTAGGTTAAAGAACAGAAACATTTTAAATATATTGTGCTGTTTCTCAATATATATGAGGCGCATCCAGATTGTAAGTTTCCTTAGGTCGTCAACAAAAAGCAAACACAATATAATAGAAAAACTTTATGGTAAATCTGGGAAAATATGGCAAATACAACACTTGTTGTCGTATTTTCCCACATAACTACCACCAGAACATAAGCATTTGCATATAGTACAGTAAATAAGTCATTTGCCCTGCAAAAGGTGACGTAAAAGATTTTATTTTTTATTTTGTTTATCTTTTGTTTAGGAAGAGGACTTTAATTTTCCACCTCGAAATACTTCGGGAAAAGTTTTGATATCCCCCCTCCCACCCAAAAAATTTCGGGCATTTTTTGGTTTTTGCATAATAACTTTTTAATGGTTGATCTTAGCGCAAAAATAATCATTTCCAATTTTAAAGATCATAAAAGTTTCCACAAATTTGGTTCTTAAATTATTTTGCTCAAGCATATAGTAACAGGGCTACGAGATTTTAAAATTTCACCAAATTTTCCTTCTCATTCTGAAGTTGCCGAAAATTACTAAGTCTCTCTAATGTAGTATTTGTTAATTCTTAAGATCATCGAAAATAAAAGGTGATTAAATAATGTTTTAATTCGTAATGAGGTTACATTCGCCTTTGAAAGTTCTCGTGAGAGTGACAGTAGGCGTATACGTAATGCCAGCTAACACGATTTACTTACATCAAAAGCATTTCAATAGAGTAAAATGACTTTCGTTTCTTGTTCTTCTTCTTTCTCTAATAATAATAATAATAATAATAATAATAATAATAATAATAATAATAATAATAATAATAATAATAATAATAATAATTGTTATTTACAATCACAAGGGAGACTTTCTTATCCTCAAATAAATTTTGAGCACACGGTTATGAAATTTTCCTTGAAACCATCAATAGTGCAGATAAAAACCGTCATTACGAATGGGGTCGAAAAATAACACGTATTACTAACAAGGATTTGGTCACAGAAGCAGAATGGTACCACCTTTTCTAACAAAAGAAATGCATGATTATATTATTATAAGTTCAGGTCCACAAGATGATGAAGAAAACAAAGGAATTTCGTCTAGCCAGTAATATTTGAGACCCTGCAGTTCGTATACTCTTACCTTGAAGGAAACTCTGATGAACACCGCAACAGTATAATCGTGCCTCCTTCAAAAGTATTGAGAGGAGATAGTGATAACAGACAGCGAACAGAACATCTGTTGTATATTTTAAAAATATTAAATACAAAATATTAAACGACTGCTGGTACGAAACAAGAAATATAAAATCGCAGATGCACATCTCAGAGTCTTTAAACGGCCGTAGACCCATTCACAAATGCATAAAATAATTCAATACCTACCAGCAAACAATATCTTACACAATGTTGAAACGGTTGTACCAGAAACGTTGCCTTTATTGTTTGAGTCATGCATTTTGAAACTCAAGAACCGAACGGTGTAATTGACTCATGAAAGAAAGCAATGGATATCGTTGGGAGATATTGTAGTATCGACAGTAAGACAAGTCTTTTTTTTCTATTTCCTTTTAACAGGGTTAGCACATATGTATACAAGAAGTTTGGATCAAAGATCCTTATTGATATCTTATTTTCTATTAGATTCGCTTTATCGTACTTTGAAACTTCATTACTTGAAAATTCTTACATTCTGTTAACTACTCAAAACTAAATAATGAAGCATTATCTCAGTTCATCTTTGACAACGCAGATAATAATGTAAAGACATTGGATGATCAAATACTTTCCAGACCATGGGAGGAATTATGACAAAAATTCCCCCAAAAATCTGCAATGGAGAAACTTCTTCTGAAACTAAATCCTCGTCAGTAATGCGTGTTATTTTCTGATCTCATTCATGTTGACGGTTTTCAGCTGCATTGATTATAGATGATATCAAAGAAAACTTCATTATTTTGTGCACACAATTTCTGTAGGTATAGAACAGTTCTTTTTGTAATTCCATAAATTCAGTCGCTTTCTCTTTCCCTCATTTGAAACAATAGGTTTTGAAATAGTATCTATTATGATCTAAGAGCTGTTAATATATCTCTCTGAGTCTGTTCACTTTAATTTTGAGTTAATGCAGAAATTAAATATCGATTAATATACTTCGTATAGTAAGGTTTAGGTACAGTCACATCCTCCCACAAGAATAAGTTTATAATTGACATGAGTCCGTTCTTCACCACAACCACTTCGTCTTCGGCCAAACTCCCCTCACAAATAAAACGCGCTCACGATATACATACCTAAAGGTTATTTATTAGTAACGTTTTTTATTGCGTACCTCTCGTTCTAAAAGGGTCGAGAGGGAAACGAGCGATATAACAGCCATGTAGAAATACTATTAGTAGCGTTATACGGCATGGCCGAGATTTAAGATTTCAAAATCTGTTTTAAATAATAATCTCTATAATGTTTTTTCGTACAAAATTATACATTTCGATAATTATGAAACGCGTCATAGTAGTATATTTACCACTAAATACGGTTTTTCCTTCCTGGAGCAGCTGATTATTATTATATTATTATTATTATTATTATTATTATTATTATTATTATTATTATTATTAGAAGAAGAAGAAGAAGAAGAAGAAGAAGAAGAAGAAGAAGAAGAAAATAACTAGCGTCATTTTATTCTATTGAAATGCTTTTGATGAAAGTAAATCGTGTTAGTTGATAGTTCGTATAGGTCTACTGTCACACTTAGCAGAATATTCAAACGTGGGTGTAACCTCTGCAAGCATTAAAACATTAGTATTTAATCGCTATTTATTTATAATGACTTTAAGAATTCACAAATACTACATCAGAGGGACTATTAGTAATTTTGGGGCAACTTCAGAATAAAAATGAAAATTTAGTAAAATTTTAAAATGTCGTAGCTCCGTTAATATTTGCCTGAGCAAAAAAATTGAAGAAGCAAATTTGTAGAGAATGTTATTACCTTTAAAACTGTGTATAACTATTTTTGCACTAAGATCAATCATTAAAAAGTTATTGCGCAAAAAACAAAAAGATGCTCAAAATGTTTTTTTTGCTAACAAAACTTTTCCCGAAGTATTTCGAGGTGGGAAACTTAAAATTTTCTTACTAATTACAATATAAACAAACTAAAAAAATAAAATCTTCCACCTCTACTTTTGTAAGGTGGGCCCCCTTTTGGCTCCACAAATAAGGCGCGATCAACATTTGTATCTGTGTCGGAAGGCTTGCGGCCTGAGATAGGTCCCAGAGTTTCACAGTCACCTGCATCTCTGCGTCATTGTGATACGCGCATTGCTGACCGGATAGGACAGGAATGTCTACAAGTGTAAGAAAAAATTGAAATAGCTGGGGGTGAGATCCGAGCTGTAGGGTAGATTATCATACGGTCGGCCACGCACGACCCGGCTCACAAAAGATATGCAGCAGTTCTGATTGGAGGGGTTTGAGCACTCACCCTTCAATTACACAAATTAAATAGATCTATCGCCTCTATTGCTTATGTAATATGTAGTAATTTATGCAGTGTGCACAAAGTGTCAGATGTAGAGACAAATTATTGTACTTTGCGATCTCCCCAGCTTAGGAATACGCCTCTTGCCGGACACACATATCAATGGCATTCTTTTTGGGTTTGCTCCCGTATCCTTTGTACGATTTATGAAATGTCACAGAATGGCTGAATTTGACTCGGACTAAAAATGGAAATTGAGAAATCAAACGCCCAAGAATGATATCTGGGGTGAAGAAGAAACGGCTTACAAATCTCATTCTTGATAGTAATGAATCAAACGATTCGGGGATTACTAATTTTGATGAAATTTTGTTGATGACGCAATCTCTTGTAGGATCTCAAAACTAATCATCTTAAGATTACAATGCCCGGGGTTAAAATCAGGGGGCGTTGTGCTACGGGAAATGAAATAATGACTGCAAAAATTGTTTGGATGAATATTCATTGTTATATATATTATAATGTGGCTAAAATATATAAATATTGATATATTGATATATTTTAGTCACATTCTTTATCAACCTGCAGACGCAAGTATTAGCAAATAAATATATATTGTCGCAGTAAGTAAAATTTAATAATTATTTTCCGAATGCTTATTTCTTTCAGTCTATCAGTATTCATTGAGTAGTGAACAATTTACTTTTCATATTTTTTGACCTATTTTACATTAAAAACTTTTTGTTGTTAAACTAAATTTGGCAGTCAATAGTGTGACAACATTTGTGGGAAAACCGAAATAGAACATTTATTTTGCTACATTTTGTTGTATTCCTTATAATACTGAAATTCGAAGAAAACTACAATTACACAAAAGTTATGGCGAGAGTCAGGTGTGTGCAAGGCCAGGTAAGCATTGTTTGAAGCGTTTATTATGGGTTTTGAATGAGGTCGCACGTCGATTGCACTCTGAAACGCTTTATAACGTAACAATTTCTGCTCTCTCCCTGCGGGGTGTGAAAGTGCGGCGTGTTGTATGCAGTTTGAAAACAACTGCACTTCAATAAAAACCTTACAGCTTCTTTGTTTGCTTGTTTGTAAACTTTGTGTGATGGTTTAATTTTTTTTAATCGTAAGAGTACTGTATATTCTTTCCATTGTATACAAAGTCCCCCAAATAAACGGGGCTACGTTCTGTGAATGCCAGTTTTGTCAACCGCAGGATACCAACTAATTCATGAAGTACTGCGACGTACGCTAACACTCGCGCAGCGTTGAACCACCTTTTTACGCATAGTCAGTGGTTAGGCTTCCTCGTGCGCTGCCGGTCTTTGTTCGAGTCAAATTGGAATCTCTACTACATCTGATAATTAATTAGGCAGTTGCATATTAACTGGATGTGCGTTTAGTTTCCGGTGTTGATTGCCAATGGTGAACAATACCGAGAAAAAACGTGGCTTTTAAAATCTTCGATTATTATGAATTTTAAGAGTTAATGAAAATATAAACATTTCCAGAAGCCTGAGAGTCAGAATACGGAGAAATTAGGTAAAAAACTCTTTCCAGAATCATGATTCGTTCAGAATAAGAACTTACATACTTAGGAATAAGCAGTATGTGGTTATTTCGATAACTTTCTTACGTGCAAAGCAAACAACAGGCGGTTCTTGCAATAAAACACTTTTTTCTTACAAAAGAAACAATCAAAATCAAACGCTCAGGTTTCTTGTAAGGAAAATCATCTTCCTTCATCGTATATCTGTAAAAACGTGTATATGTGTTATTTTAACTGTGTCCATCAGAGAAGATAATTTTTGCGCAGTACCTAGCGAATGACATATTACAACCACACATGAAGTAAAACATTGCTTATATACATTTGTTGAAATGAAAATCACTCGAGGCTGTCTTTTAAGACAAAATACAAAAAATATGTACTAAAAAGAAAGAGATAAAAAATAAAAAGTCGATTTATAATGTCGTTCCACTACAAGAAATTACATACCAAACTTTCACATTAGATAGAGCCATGTCCTAATTTCCCAAGAAATGTTCTATTAGAGTCCGTTTAAAGCAAAATCATTAGCATGTACATTTCGGTTATTCACGGGAAAATGTCAACAATACAGTCACATATTTTAATGATTCTCTCCGAGAAGTGTTCCTTTTCTATCAGTATCACATAAGATTTTGTGTCTTTGACTTCCTATAAACTGCCAAAAACTATTACCGGGAGCGCTAGCTCGGTGCATCAACTGATGTCACTGCAACGCCTCTGACCGGGAGGTCCTAGGTTCGAGTCCTGACGGCGGCAGGATTTTCGACAATAGCTTTTCAGCTAGGTCGAATTCAGTTGCTGTCTGGAGGAGAATTCTAGCGGCCGGCTGCTCTGATCGGTAGTTTTCCGTGGTTTCACCGATCAACACCAGGCGAATGCCAGAACAGTACCCTAACAAACGGGCCACGGACCGCGCGCGATCTGCCCTTCCTCTTCCTTGTCCTATCCTCCCCCCACACACACACTTACACTAACATGCACTACACTACTACATATTCCGGGAGACCGGTCGGGAGCTTAGAGCTAGTCCCGGCTGGGGCGGTGCCTCGATGGTGGGAGAGTCCTGGTTAGGGGGAGACCCCACTAGCCGACGGTAGGTCGGCGCCGGATCTCGCCATCCGGAAGGGAAGATCACCACCACCCGAGAAAAAGCATGCACTACACTAACGGGACTAATGACCAAAGCAGTTGACGCGCCCGGAAACACGAAAAAATCAATCAATTAAACCAAAAACTATCGTCTTTCCTTAACGTATGATATACTTATACAAAGGAATAGAAAGCTTTAAAACATGATAATTTGTCTGCATCCCAAAGTCAAAATATTACTGGGTGCTACATTAATGTATACAACTGTGTAATAAACACTCAATTAAATGCACTGAACTGTTGCAGACATTTTCAAAGAATATTTAAATCAAGGTGATTTCAAGGCAGGAAAATGGTAAAAATATTTTTTTTTGTAACTGTAGCCCAGCAGTTGAAAAAATGTGAAATAAATTCACAACTATTTAAGTTTTGAGAGGAATTTTGGATATTTTTGCGAGCTTGTTCCAGAGTTCTAAGACACAATAAAAATTATTTTTGTTATATTTTTCTAAAATATTTTTTTGCGTTTGAATCTGGCACTGAGAAAATAACAAAAAATGTTTTTCTGACAATATAAATTATTTTCTCATTTTTCATATTGTTAAATCAGTTAAAATGGTGTAAACTTGGCGAAAAAAATGAAAATAAAAAAAAACGTTTTGGGCTGTAGAGGGATGTGGGTAGGTGGACGGAGGCTAAGAATCCTTTTAAAAATATTACTTTGATGTGTGAGTTATATTCTAACTACTCATATGTCATTTTGTTTAGAGGAACTTTTTATCATCTTACCCTGTCTTCCTTCCTGCAAAATAAGTTTGTCTTGTATCCATAAAAATTTAGTTTCAATTCAGCAAAGACTCAGTATATCTACATTTCCTCCTTGTCACAACCAAAGTTATTACTTAACTCACAAACAAAGACATTTAAAAAAGAAGGTGAAAGTAGATACACGTCCCTCACAAAACATCGCGAGTAAGTCAAATAACCAAGGTTTGTACATTTTTGTAGTTTTCTAAATACTTAACCTAATTTTATTTTTCACGGAAGTGAACTAATTTAAATTTTAATTATATTTCAATTGTAACGGTAACAAGTTCACATAATGTCTACTCTTACTGTGCGGAACGTATTCTCGATGTAATTGTCTATCCTGTATGATAACAGGATGGTGACAATTGAACTTATGTTTTAACTATTTACTTAGCGTTTGATACAGAGTTGGTTTTTGTTAATTTCTTGTTCAATATTGATATCAATATTTCCTTCGTCACTTTCAGTGCAAAACAGACTATCAATACCAATAACATCACCATGGTGAACGCTCCGTTCAAAGAACAAAATACTAACGAGTACAGATCGTATATTAACCCAATGCCTAAAATTTGTTATTGAAGATTTCATTAAAGTAACCGAAGGTTCAAGATATTTGTGGTGTGAACATAATTTAGCCTATTTCTACCTATTTTCTTGAGTAATGTCAATTTATACATTTTTATTACATCCTCGTTTCCGTATATACGGATATACGGAGTACATATTTTCAAAATGGATATAGAGGATTTTTTTCAACATGGATATCCCCTGGCCGATCTGGCTCGACTCGAGGCGCTGCGAATTTGAAAAACTGTCTTCAAAATTTTGGGGGAACTGTATATGATTCCCCCCCGGATATTTTAAACATTTTCTCAAAAACAGCTCAAACTTTTTTCTGTAAATTATTTGTAAAAATGAAGTAAAATACATTTATAAAGGAGACATAGGACCGACTTTCACGCTTACATCTGTATTTTGATTTTTTCCGCGTCTTCCTTCAACTACAAGTTGAAGATAGGGAATTGTCCTTCTAATAAAATGTCTTGTCTCTAATTAAGGTCATGTACATTTTTTTAAACTTTTAATAGTTTTCAAACAATATTGAGCGCAATATTTGCAATTAAAAAGAAAATTACAAAACCCTAATTTTGTCAAAACCTTTCAATTTTTTCCTTTTAACGTTTGTTGGCGATAGTGCACAATGCACTCTATAAGATGGCAAAAACGACATTTTGCTCTATTTTGTTTCTCAAATATTACAAAAATGTAACTCTTTGGCTTGACTATCACCTAGTTAATATTTACATTAGCGGAAATTTGTTAACATTATTGTATTTATTAGTACAAGTGCTTTATATAATGTCATATCAATTCTCTGGAAATAGTTTTCTGTTAAAATGATATCAAATTCCGCATTTTAAGAAACACTAAAACGCCATTTACTCAAAAATGGCTTTAATTTTTTTCTTCTAACTTTTCTAACGGGTAGTGCTAATTTCACAATTAAAAATGACATAAAATTCATTTTGCGGTATTCTTTTGCTTTAAAAATTACACAAAAGTATTTTTTTAATATCTCTTTCGCCGTTAATATGCTTCTTTTGCTGCAATTTCCCACAATTTTTAAACACTATTGCATTAGCAAGTTAAAGTACCTCAAATGACTTTAAATAAAGTTTTTCGAAAACTCAAAAAGTTTCTGTGAAAAAGTGCTTCAAATTTCGCATTTACAATACGCCATTTTCTTAAAGACGGACCGGGAGCGGTAGCTCTGCATCAACTGATGTCACTGCAGCGCCTCTGACCGGGAGATCCTAGTTTCAAGTCCCGATGGCTGCAGGATTTGCGACATTAGCTAATCAATCCAGGCGAATGTCGGAGCAGTACCCTACCAAACGGGCCACGGACCGCGCGCGATCTGTCCTTCCCCTTCCTTGTCCTATCCTCTCCCCTTACACACACACACTTACACTAACATGCACTACACTACCACATATTCCGGGAGACCGGTCGGGAGCTTAGAGCTTGTCCATAGGGGGGGTGCCCCGCTGGTGGGAGAGTCCTGGTTAGGGGGAAACCCCATTATCCGACGGTAGGTCGGCGCCGGATCTCGCCATCCGGTGGGAAAGATCACCGCCATCTCTGGAGAAAAAAACATGCACTACACTAACGAAACTAATGACCAAAGCAGTTGACGTGCCTGGAATCACGAAAAAATCAATGAATCTTAAGAACGACTTATTTTATTCACTCCCGTTTAGAAAAACTATTCGCAACGGCAAATCTACTACAGATGTAGACAATTATCCCTAGTGCTTTACGTGAAGAAATTGACTTACTGGCATGATAAAATAAAAAAACGATTATATGAATATTGAAAACATACACAGATAGTGACGCTACATTTATGTCCAGAACGTATCTATTTATGTCGTGAACAATACTTCACTTCAACGAAGATCAGACTCGTCCAGGCATTCTAAGGCGAACGAGGAAAGGCACATAAGGAAAATGAGTACCACTTTTAGATTTTTGTGAGTTAAAACACCACGAGGATGATTTGTAAGGATGAAAACTCTATTTCAACTAATATTGATCTCATCATTGTAGCACTGTACAAGAATTTCCCAATTACATCTGTGGATGAGCAGAGACCATTTGCTTTTGAAAAATATGTGGTCTTGTTGAAGACAGAACTTAAAGGAGGAAAATGTGGATTCTATTATGTACGAAATTATATTATGCGCGTTGCCCTTAAGCGATAGTTTGTATATCCGATACAAATATGTTATTTAGATATTTCTTCAATTTTGTAGCAGGTATTTTGTAAGATATGTTCATATTCACAGATAGACTTGTATTGCTATGGAACTTAACTATTTTATTTGGAAATTAGGAATATCAAACATTTAGAGAGCCTATTCCAGAACATACTTTTAATAGTTTCGGTAGTATTTCCTTTTATTTTTTCAATTTTTTAGTTCATAGTGTACGGTAACTTATAATGATTCGTACCACTTGTCAAATTCTTGATAGCTCTACAACTCTTGCTCGTCTAAATACGTTTAGGGAATAAGATAAATGAGATGTTAATCGTGTTTTCTGTTTCAAAAGGCTCTAATAAGCCTTTCTATATTTCACAAAGACTTGACATAGAAAGAAGAGGTAAATTTTCATCATTCACAAATGACCTGGGTTAATTCTGGAAGAGTATTTCTGGAAATGGAACTTCCATCTTATGCTCAATTGTAATACCAATGAATCAGCTGGTTTCACAGGGGGGGAAATTTCGCGTGTCGATCTTACTCTTACGAAAATAGTTCATCAGGTACCTAAATTATTTCTACCAAAGGGGGAAACGCTTATAATCCCTCACATGCGGGGAGAAAATTTCCATAGTTTATTCATTAGTATTCACGACAGACCATATGTCCCCTTATAAACGAATTTCTCTTATAAGTGGGTTCATCTACCTCTAGTTTCTTCTGTGTTATATTAAAATAGAGTTGTGGTTTTAAGCTGCCAATCAATTGTCTGACAGACGTTCATTGCAAAAGGAGGGTCAGATAACAAAATAATTTTCCCTTTTCGTGATTACCCCGCATTTCACTAACCACAAGAACTACTACATTATTCTTACCCCAGACTCAGAAAAGATTAAAAAAATATCTTCATGACACAAATCTCTGCATATATGAACCAAAAACTGACATACTTTCTAGAGCTAATTTTAACGAACATATTTCTTTAGGAAAAAATCGCTATCATAAATAATGAATTTTTGCAATGTTAATTTTTTCAATTTTGGAAAGTATACAGTTAACCGAATATGGAATCTGTCTAAGTTTTATAAGCGTACTTTGCTCTATTAGAGAAAAAATTAAGAAAAATATTGAATTATGAAGAGTTCTTAACGACCATAAATGAATATTTGAAAGCAGGTTAACGGGGCTTGGTCAGAAAAATTTACACTACTTGTTTGCCAACGTTTCGGAAACTTTTATTTCCATCATCAGGGCTAATATAAAAGAAAATGAAAACAACACTGTTCATGAATAATGTTACCAAAAAAACACGTATGAGAAACAATTTTCTAGCTAAGTTACAAAAATATTTACAAATTTCCTGTATATCTATTACATAAACATTACATACCTTGCAACATCGAGAACAACTCAACCCATTCACTGCACCATCCTCCATCTCCGGCACCTCACACGCAATGAGGGACACAACATCACCCTCACCACACGAACACACAGTATGACTGATACAAGTATCAAGTTCAAGTGTATTTTCTAAAATTCGTAAGAATTTCCTAAAATTTACAACAATTTGCTTTTTGTGAACCGGTGACACTCTCATATTTAATTCTTCATTCTTCATTTCCTTCAAGCAAACTCTGTGCTACTGTCACACAACTTTCTGCTTGTTATACTTTCTCGAAAAATGTAGAAGAGAGGAAGTTATGTAATGCTTTAAAAAAATCCATCTCGTGAGTGGACGGAAATTTGTATTTTGAGGGTCCATGAATTCAAAGGAGTTTTGTTTTAAACATCTGATGCGTCTGTCCGTAGTCCGTATGTTTGTCTCTGTGGACAACTTTAAAATATAAACAAAATATAATTTTTGTCAAAATGGATATTTTTGGTTCACTACAACTGAGTTTCTCTATACGTCATATGCCGAAATAAAAGTTTCCTCAAGATGGTTGATTTTGTTATATCAGAGGTTAATTAAAATATCCAAACCAATTAAATAAAAATTCTAAAATCTTAATTTAGCTTTAAAATATTGGGTGTATTGCAATTATCTGTGTACATATTTTTATTCATAATTTTTGTTTATCCTTAAGACAAAGATTCTAAAGACAGACGCAGATAAATCTCTTGAATACCCAAATCAGTCGAAGGAAAGGCGTGTCGCCAAGCCTCGCGCGTGACGGTCAAAATAATGTTGAGATGAAAGTGATAGTGGATGGGAAATTGTCGGCCACATAAAATGTCTGGATAACTAAGAACTCTCTCTCTCTCTCTCTCTCTCTATATATATATATATATATATATATATATATATATATATATATATATATATATATAAACGTGCCTGGAAAAACGTGCGTGCAAAACGTGCCTGGAATGCTAGTTCGAAATGATGTTATAACGTATGGCAATGGTAACTTAATCACCTTCGAAGTAGGACCCTTGCGCCCCTTAGGCTTGCTCCATTGTTCCTGCAATTGTTGGAAGCAGCGGAAGAAGACTTTTTTCGGCACCTGTCGGAGAGAGCAGTTGCATTTGATTTCATGTTCTCCACTGTTGCAAAACGTCTCCCTTTGAGGCCCATTTTTAGAGTAGGGAGTGGTCAATATTCACTAGGCGCGAGATCCAAAGAGTATGATGGTTAAGGGTAGAAAGGAATATTTTTGGCCAGGGATTTCTGCACACGAAGCAATGTGTTGCTTGGCCTGTTATCGTGATGCACTTTCCTTGCCGCCACCTTTGAACCACATCATCACTTTACAGAACTTCCACAATGAAATTTTCAGTAACAGATTGTCCAGGCGATAGAAACTTATTGTGCACCAAATTGCCGATATCAGAGAAGATAATGATCATAATTTTGATTCTGGATCTGACGATGGGTGGATTTTGATCTGGGTGACACTGGTGTGTGCCGCTCCGATGATTGCAGATTTGTCTTCGGGCCATAGGCGAACATCCAAGACTAAGCAGTCGTTTACTGCAGTTTTCTTTCGTGGTTTTCAACAGTAAACTTGCTGATGGGCCGATAGCGTCTCTTAATTTGCACAACAACTTGATGTTTGCACGCTGATCGAACTGAGATATTACGCCGATAGACAAAACATCTTTATCATCTATAGATAAATCGCAATGATAATTTAAGTCAATATTCACAAGTATAATGTGGTTAAAAATTAAATTGATATAAGACGCCCAAAACAGTTTTTTTTATTTGTACGAAGTACTCAGGGTAAAGTGATTTAAATCCGTCGAAAAGCTTTTTTTTACCCATGAATTACGATTTTCGACATAAAAAATTTTAGTCCATGGGGCAGATTTGTATTTATTATTCCGCTACCCACTTAATGTCTGACTTCATGTTTCAGGGACGAATAAATTAAAGGTTTCACATAAGATAAAAACAAGTTAAATCCCGTCTCACGAGGACTTCGTGAAAAGATGTTATAAAACAAACTGAAACGTGTGTAATGACAAGGCGGATACAAATTAGATATGTTTTAACAGTGCAAAAAACATTCAAGAGTATAATGATGCCACCAATATCTTTACAGAATGTGGACAATATAGAATGAAGTAAGGAGATAGCATGAACTAGGAATAAAATTGACTGATTAGTTTTTCTGGACCTGTCAACTGCTAAGGCCATTAGTCCCGTCTGTGCAGTGCATGTTTTTATCGCGGGAGGCGGTGCCCTCACCCCCTAGATGGCGAGATCCGGCGCAAACCTACCCATCGGTTTGCGGAGTTTCCACAACCAGGTATCGTCCATCAACGGGGCACCGTCCCAGCTCAGAAAAGCTCTAAGTTCCCGACTGGTCTCCCTGCAGGTGTGGCAGTGTAGGGCATAAAAGTGTGTTTATAAGTGGAATGGAAGATTAGGAAGAGGAAGCAAAGATCGCTAGGGGTTCATCCTACTGCGGCTATCCTAACCGTATGGATGCGTAAGGGTTCTTCTTCGAAGTTCATTAAGTTATCATTGCCATAGGTTATAACTACCATTCCAGGCACTTTTTTGAACGCCCCTCTTATATACAGTTCTTAGTTATCCAGACATTTTATGTTGCCGACTATTTCCCATCCACTATCACGCTGGATATTTCATCTCAAAATAATTTTGGCCGTCACGCGAGGCTTGGCGACACGCCTTTCCTTCAACTGAGTTGTGAATTCATGAGATCTATCTGCGTCTATGTCTTTATTGCTACTTTAATGTAATTACTACTTTGTTACTAAATGTTACTGAGTGTTTATTTATGTCGTAATTTCGGCAAATTTATTACATCTGTTTTTCTCGGATCAAGTAAAAGCTTCTAAAATATATAATTGGAAATCACAATATTTGAATGCGCTTAATACATGAATTTTGAATCTGTGAAGCTCTGAATCTGATTCATACCTTAAACGTTAGTTTACATTGTGGTTTCTCAATTATTAGTTTTAATTGTCTGACTTGAAAATCTAAGTTCACGTAACATTTACAGTCCTCCTCGTAACATACCACTATGGAAAGATTGGTTTCACTGCCATCTGTTCTTTTATCTTCTATGATAGCACTACGAGTTTAGAAGCCTGTACTGTGTTGAATGTCTTAAGCCATCGATAGCACGAGTTCATATTTTCATTCTGCTTCAAACTAAATGTTTCTAGCCAGCATTTCAGGAATCCCTATTATTTATATTTTACATTACATAGTTCATTTGTGAATAACATGAGTCGTTGACAGCTTCTAAAGACAAAAAGTGTTTACTTCCGCATCAGGAATGAGAAACCACTGTACCCTTATTGACTGTAGAATAATCCCGTAAGATGCTCTCCATTTAATTTTTTTTTCAGAGTTGTTGATAGTCATGGGGCCATCTTCTGGAGCCCCTTTTTACTTGGAAAGATGGATGAACTCCCAAAACGTTTTGGAAAAGACCTGTCCGCTCCTCTTCTGCGGAGTTCAAACGCTATACCCTCTGCGACTTCGGCCAAAGGTCATAATCGAATGTCTTCCCTGGAATGGTCGCATGACATCAGCTGAGTCGTATGCAGGGATGCATTGAGTACGAGAATTTAGTCACTAAGTGCAGAATGACAATGGGTGGAATATCACAATCAAATATTTTGGATTCTTCTGTCAAAATTACAACAATTTCACTGTGTTTGTATTTTCCCAAATTTAAATAACAAAAATAAGGACAACTCTCACATGGCCGGAGGCTGTATAGTTTACCTTCAATTTCTTCGCTTATTAGAAATTAGTATTATAGATCATCTATATTACGATTTTAAATATATGCTTAACTCCACATTTACAAGACTTAAAATTAAGTGGAATCTCTTTTCCCTAATTTCTTGGGCTTGCGCAGCATGGCAGCGATTGGCAACTGGTGGTCCGTGAGCTATCTTAAATGGTCTGCAAAGAAATTTAGATGTTACTTGAATTCGCCGATCTCATTTAATAACATTAAAAAACATTATTATATGTATAATGTAACAAACAAATTTATTGCGAATTGACATGTTACGAAAGAACACTGTCTGGTAAAACATCTACCTCAAATTTCGTTGCACGTGACTGGATTATGCAGAAAAGTTATTCTCTAAGAAGTATATTTTTCAAACTACACCATTTCCTTTTTCTCTGATGTTTTTCCAGTGGTGCCAGTTCGTGACGTAATGATGAATTGTCATTGTAAGCTCATTCTACGGGCTTAACTTAGTGCTAGAATTGTACTATAACGTTCGTAGGAAATGTTAATAAAAGTTAATTAGTAAAAAAATTAATGTAAAATTTTATTTTCTATAAAATCTAATTTAGGAAAACTGACGTAAATATAATATTAAATTTGAGAGAAAGAAAACTTGCAGGTAATCCCGGCAATACCTCTAATATTTACAAATGTTATTAAAGTGCAAAGTTTTAAATTGGAAATTTAGAAAGCAGCAATATATCTAAAGAATATAAAGAGTTAGATAACAGGAAATCAATTTGTGGTCTAGTGACAAAGAGAACTCATTTGACAGAGTATTAGAACTCCCTGTGTTTACAGGTGGCCTTTGCCCATAACGGTATTGTACAGGCTCTACATTAAATTAAATTAAATATTAAATAGCTGCAGATCACTGCTCAATAGAACAATTCCATTCTCGTCTTTGAAAAATGTATTTTTAATCTAAAAAACTTTGAAAAATTTATTTCAACTATATAATTCGGCGGAACTTCGATTATTTTTTTCCGAAAAACACTCAATATTGCTAAGAATTATTGTTTGTCTTACGATATGAAATTTTGATATTATGTGTAAATCTAAAATCATAATTATCAAATTTGCTGTCACTCGAATGCAAATTGTGTAATGATCCACCTCTGTGAAGAGAAGCGCAAACAAACAGATTCTTGACTCGGATAATAATAATAATAATAATAATAATAATAATAATAATAATAATAATAATAATAATAATAATAATACCTTGAACTTTGGACCAAACGGGAAAATGAAAAATATGTGTATGAGTGCAAAGTTTTTATTTTCATGCGTTTTATTTTTAATCAATAACATGAGTATTTAAAATAGATTGATCCTATTAGCAGATTAAGCCTGAGTACATTCCGACATTCCCATTGGCCGATCAAACCAGCCAAATCAACCAAAATCGTGGGACGCTAGAAGAACACATGTACTCAAGTTAATACGAGAAAGTGATGAAATGGAGAATACGTCACACGTAAGATGTTTTATAATCAACATGCCATGTGGGGAAGTGAGGCACCAAACCTCATGACACTATATCCTAAACTATTAGTTTTGATTTCAAACGATTTATTTTTAAACTTTTGGCACGTTATTTTGCTTTATTTCTTTGTTTTTGTTCCATATTTTGGATTCTGTATTGTCCGCATTTAACAGCCGAATGCTATCCTTTTATACTTGAGATACGCACTGACGCCTTTCTTTAACTGTAAGAGCGGCTACAGAGATGGTGTACCCTCACCTATTGTCTTAAATCGTGGTTAACCAAACATTAGTACAGCGCCAGACCTTTTAAAGAGAAGGGCATTGAGGTCAGCGGCCAGTGTCTCTCGGATATGACGACAGCAAAGGATATAGCAGAATAAGGCGGTGGAAAGTACCCCCAAATCAAATCAAAAATCGCGACGTTCATATGAAATAGAATAAAAAATGACGTTGATTCCCCAAAAAATTATCCTCCTAGGGCAATCTATTGCAGAGATACAACGATAAACGTGTTTTTCATGTTTTATTTTTTTCTTAGCTTCTATTGCTTGTATCAGGCTGAAAAAAATTGCAGAGACAGAGAAAGATAGTAGCATTTGACGGTATATTTGTCAATTTTGACGCCAAATTCAAATACACAAAGTTAATAAATTTTTGAAATTGATTTTCAACGTGATGACGTTGGAATACTACCTAGTTTTTTTCCTAGAATGTGTCTTTTAACATTCAATTATATTTTTCTAAATTTTAAACAATGTGGACGATAGCAAATAAAGTACTCTATGCAACTATTTTCCCCGTCTCTGCAGTTTTTTAGCCTGATACATGCAATAGAAGCTGAGAAAGAAATAAAACGTTAAAACAGGTTTCTCGTATTTCTGCAGCAGATTTCCCTAGGAGACTGTTTTTTGAGAAACTACGGCATTTTTATCTTCTTTCATACAAGCATCGCGATTAGCGATTTTCTTTGGGGGCACTTTTCGCCGCCTTATTCGGCTATATACTTTGCAATTATTTTTTATTAGTTCATATTTTTGCTTCTTAACCTATTTTCGTGAATTTATTCTATTTATTCTCATTGTAGATGGTGGAGCAATTACTAGTTTTTTTCTGGTTTCCTACAAATAATGTTCTTTCCTAAAAGACTTGCACATATATCTCAGATACACGACAGAATGAAGTTTTTTCATTATTGCATACGACGGCATTTCAGAATAAATTTTTGATTTGATTTACCCAAACGATGCAACAAGTATTCAGCAAATATTATTTGCACATTATAGACAATTCGCGCTCCAAACCACCCTTGGCTCCCGGAAGACATCCAAATGCTGATATCAAGAAAGAACAAAATAAGACGTCTTTGGACCAAACATAGATTACCTCACTTAAAATCAGAATATAATCACTTAATCCGTCTCGTTCGCAACGCTCTAACTTTATTCCACCTAGAGAAATGCAAAAAATACGTTCCTGAACTAAATCCCCGCGATGGCTCTTTGATGAAAGCTACACGGAGGGGGTTAGTAACCAAATCCAATATCTTAGTTTTGAAAAATGGCAATCAGACAGGTCATAGCGGTAAAGAAAAAGTCGAAATGCTTGCTGATTACTTTACTTCAGCTTCCAAACTCATAACATTTCGGAAGAATTTCATAATGAAGTCATTGAATACAATAGCTCTCCTAATTTCGGCACACTATATATATATATATATATATATATATATATATATATATATATATATATATATATATATATATATACAAAATACGGTTTAATTTTAGTGCTTTAAAATATTTCTAAAAATTTCTAACGTAAAACAGGAAATATAATGGATTTTTTATCATATATCTGGCAGATTCAATGATAGCAACAACGCAAGTTTTTCGTGGATGATAATCAAATGTTGAAAATAACATATATAAAAATAGCTTAATTAGGCTCTCTATTGACGCAACTTTAAACGCACAGTGAGATCGTTTGTATTACATAGAGACAAAGGAGAAATCCCAGTTGTGTCTCTGAGCTTAATTCCGAACTTTTACCAAGAAGGATATGCATTTGCGTGAAAGAGTAACCCCCCTTGAGCCATTTTAGATCTTTGCACGTGGATCATTAAATCATGCATTGATATTTACAACTATCATTTTTTTAATTTATCAGAGCAAGCATTTAAAAAAAGTGTGAAAAACCCTTTGAAATTATAACTGATTTTTTAAAAGAAGAAGCCTGCGGGCTCTCTGCAGCTTTATGAATGTAATCAAATACTTTACTTTTTGTAAGTCTCGGACATAAAATAAAATTAAGATTATATGATATTTAACGTAAATGAAGATAATTTACCAATGAAAACTTACTGGAATGCGGTTTGTTTACCTAGAGACAATGTTTGTGCTGTTCTGTCTTCACATATATCTGTAAACGGGAAATTAATGTTAGCACTCACTGGTAGTTCTTAACCTTGCGGTCCTCGCAGTCTAACTCTCAGATGACCGAGTTTTTCTTCGGTTGATAGAGAGTCATAGAATTTTTTGAGAACAGTGACCTAATCAAAACCTTTCTATATTGATCTCAGATGTCAAAGCTTCCATTTCGTTGTCATAGGATATATGCTGACGACACCAGTATAATCTCAATTAAACGGTGTGCAGCGCAGCATATCGCAAGCCGGAGCGTGTAATACAATTTGCACCTGATACAAATTTCGTATTTCGATATCGTATTTCTTGTTCTTGATAAATATTGTAATTTAATAAAATTTTCTAATTTCGATTGAGAAATGCGTTTAATGGGTGTTTGTTCCTGAAACACCTAATAGTCACTTTGTGAAGTAAGAGAAGCTAAAATTCAATTGATGCATCTAAAAGATCACCGCGTGTGCTTCAATAACTTTTACTGGTGGGTGTATCGCAGAGTTAAGAGAAATTGATAGCATTATATTTGCACGCCATGTATATCATACCTAAAATCAACTAATTATATGGATATTATTTTTAATATTCAAAAGAACCAGGAAAGAAGTATTAAAACGATAAAACGTAAATATTGAGATGAGTAAGTTTGTTATACGACTAAAAATGTGTAATGTTTATATTTAGCCACATATTGTCACATTTCTGACGTCTCTTACCTATACGACCTAATTCGCAAGATGACAGCAAATTTAAATATTTTAAACAACCATTAATGTACTACTAACTTTACATCGTGCATTATATTGTATGAAAACCAAATTCCTCGTAAGAATTACACGTCTGAGTTCTAACTTCTTATATAGAAATTTTAAAGCTCAACTTCTTCTATTTCAACAAGTTTCTACTGTGTTTCAAAGAATAGCATTCAGTATTGTCATAAAATGTCTTTCTTCTCTGATTTCTTTCGGAATCATGATGCCACGGAATGATATTAATACATTTTATAACGAAAAAAATTAAAAACAATTAAGTTACAAACAAATGTATGTACAGGAGAATAGAATTTCCCTATTAATCCCGTATTAAAATCTCTTTGTGATAATAACCAAAAAGTTCCAGAGGAAAAACTATCGCAAACCAACTTCATTCATTGGTGTGGTGCCTCACTGAGAAGCAGAAGAGAGGCTCTGGAGTATCTCACTAGTATCCCATAATATAATTTCAATGAGACCGACACATCTAATTAATTAGAATGACTTCGGCAGTGTAAAAAAAAACCGCTTTTTTCGAGGGTCTCAGGTGTTAGGTGGGCGAGAATGCACCGCGCGCTTAAAAAGTTACAAAGTAATCACGAAATTCATTAGATGATACATACAATCGATGTTGCTCCCGTTGAATACTAGCGTATAATGATTATATCTTTGCCCTTTCTGCAATAATTGTGAGGATTGGAGACTTTTGTTCTTTGTTGTTGTTTGGTTTATAACCCTGTTTGAAGTGGTTTGAAGAATGCTGGAAATGCCATTTGCTAATATATATTTTTCTTTCAACAAGACTTTCAATGGCATGTTTTATTTCGGGAGAGTCATTTTTTTGTCATTAAATAAATACAAATTTGTGTAATTCCATATAAGTTCAGAATACACCAAACTGCTTGTTCTATATTTCCTGGAGGCGATACCAAAACCTCATCGCTATATTGATCGATAAATTCGAATAATGAATTAGGAGCTGTAGGAGGATGGAGATCCTCATTTGGCCATGACACGCGATAGTACAGAAACGACAGGCTACACCTGTCGCATAAAATTCTCAAGCGAGGGTCTGTGTACATCCACGTTCCAAAATAGTTACTGTTCAGGCTCAATTGGAAATGTTTGGTTTTGATGATAAGACCACGAATAAAAAATAAATATGAATAGGTACCAAAACACCATTCTGAACAAAATAAGAAAAACATTTTATTTAAAAAATACTTAGCCTTATTCCTCGAAGGCGAACATATTTATAACAAACAGTAAATTTTAAAACATCTGATATTTAGAATTGCATAGGTACATCCTATATAGGTACATGAATCTAAATTGTCATAACAATATATTGATTTATTAATTTAAGTTGCAATTCTAAATAAATATTCAGTGAACACATTTGTTGAGTAAAATTTAGACTAAATGGTGGTTGAAAAGGAAACCTTGTATCAAACTGAATACTTATGGGGAAAAAATATAATTCGTTCTCACTCCTTTACGTTCAATTAATCGAAAAATTTGGTTTGACTTTTTGCTTCTTTTTACAGAATTCTATTTGATATTATATTTTTTCTGTTTATATATCACGCTTTGCTTTAGCTTCTTATAGGCATATTCTTATTTTACGTTTTTGCAAAACTGCAATGTCGAATATTATGTGGAAGAAATTGTAACTTTTGCGTCATCAAAGACAGGATAGAACTGATGTTACTGCAGTGCCTCTGTCCGGGAAGTTCTGGGGTTCGAGATCTGACGGTGACAAGATTTTCGACACAAGCTAGAAAATCGAATTCAACCGCTGTCTGGGGAAGAATTTTAGTGGCCGGCTGCTCTGATCGGTAGTTTTGTCTGGTTTCTTCGTATCCACACCCTTCCTCGTCTTTATCTAATGTTCACTCCTTAGTCACTCCCATTTACATGTAATATCTACCTACAAATTTGAACCAACTATATCGGATAAAGAGTCGGGAGCTTAGAGTTTATCCCGGCCGGGGTGTGCTCCGCTGGTGGGAGATACCTGGATAGAGATAAACCCGGAAGCCGACGAAAAGATCGGCGTCGGATATCACGTGTGGGAAACCACCGACACATTCTCTGATAAATCGTGCACTATACTAACGAGACTAATGACCATATCAATTGCCGGCCCCGGAAACACTCATCTGACAATAAATTAAGATACAATTGTCCACAAGGAAGGTACCAGGGTGAATTTAGAGTATTTTTCGTAAAAATGGCACTTCGTGGGTAACAGATGAGAACTAAAACTATTTGTACTCCGTGTTTCTTACGGATCTCCTTGACAGGCGATAATGGAAATTTGAAGTTGCAAATTATGAAGCTACTAAAACTAGAAACTGATAAGTGAGTCTGGAATTATTTAAAAACAACTTTACTTTTAAAATATATATCCCTGTTTAATTATGTATCGTGACTTCGTCTCCTTGCAGTAGGATTTCATGAGAAACATTAAATAAGACAAAATGTAAAATATTTATAAATGGGAAACTAGCATATTCTTAGCAACAATATCGATCTTTTAAACGTTAGCATTTTCTTTCTAATGCCCTCAGTCTTTTGCTAGGCGGAGTTGAGTCTTCACATGTTGTACCGGAACATGTTTGTATGTTACATTGAAATGAAGAGCTCACTTCATCGCTATTGAGGAAATCATTTAATCTCACAAATTAATATGCCTTTAAGTAATGCTTTTTTCTGCAAATTTGCACTCAATTAACTTTCTTTCAAGAAGAGTTTTAAATCTATTGAAGCCTTAATTATAAGAAGTACCGTAACATATAATGCAAGTAAAGTGTTCGTATAGTTTAATTTATGGTACGAATAAAAACAAATAGACGAATTCATAAAATGCAAAAAAATTTCTATCTATTGCTTATCCCAAATAATAAATGCATCACGTAATGCATTCCAATATCAGATTATCAAAAATCGTAAATGCATCTCGTAATGCATTCCAAGGCCAATCATCTTAATCTAAAATAATATTCATATTTTGACCAAACCTGCAAACTTTCATTGAAAAGAAAAACGAGATAACGGAATTCTCAAGGAAAATAATGAAAACGGAAAAATTAAATGGAAGAAGACCCCACGGAATATTCAGAAACTAATGAAGAAACGAACGTAATTAGTGAAACTGCTTAGAACTTGCAAAATTGTTGTAATGCTTCGGAAAAGTGTTTGGGTTAGGTTTTCACGCTAAGGTATGTATTTTTCACTTTCATGCTTAGTACGTACTTACGCAGTAAAGAGAAAGAATTATAACACAGTAGCAGGACGAGGCGATTTTTCATCAGAAAATTTAATTTTGCGATATCGAAAAAGTGGATAAATCTTATAGAGAAACACAAACAGTTTTAAGAAACCATTAAAACAAGTTAAAAGGTTAAATGGGTGGATGATTTTGGACGATTCGTGGGAGACAGTTTTTCAACATCCTCAGTAGGATAAATCTGAGAACAATAAGTAATGATAAGAATCAGAACTCACGGATTATGAAGATACAATAAAAAATAATTCCAAAACGTCATGAGCACATGTAAACACCAACAATTGGAAGATATTACAGATCAGAATACTTACAATTGTTTATCAAGCGGGTAATAAATAAATACAATAGTAATATTATAACAAATAAAATTAAAAGTTAACTTATTAAGATTTTACAAAGTGTCTGAAAAGGTGAATAGTGTTCCAATGACATTTTGTTGACAAAAAAATGTCCGGAGAAGTGTTTTACTCAAGAAAACTACGGAATATAAATACCAATCCCAAGCAAGGAACAAATAAATATTTTTGTATAAAATTGGATTTAATTTTTTCTTCCGAGAGAGTAACGCTTAAAAATGAGGCTCATATTTCCATTCTCAGAGTTTTCGAAAATTGCAAAAGTTCAAATATGTCCACATCATTCTACAAAAACAATATTGAAGGAAGATTTTTTCTCCGAGAAATTTATTCTTCAAAGATATCCTTAAAGTTCACATAGTTTGTTGTTTAAACACCACTTATTTTTGCATAGTTTATGATTGATGACAGTTTTCATTTTTTCTAAAAAAAGGTTCTAAATTTTTCTTGAAAATTTTTTACTCCGATAGAGCAAAGAACTTTTAAAAAGGGGGCAGATATCATTTTGAAAATTGCAAAAGTCTCTTAACTTGGGGAAACTACGAGCTGTTTTCGTACCCCTAGTTCAAAAATAGTTTGGGCGCGTTATGATTTGGAAGATTTTCCCTATTGTCACTGTTTAAGGACAGTATCTTTTCAACTTATCTTTATTTTTGAGATTTACCATCTCATGTGTCAATACAGTTCATATTTTATAGATTTAAATAATAGTGCTATAAATTCACTCTAGTATATCACAATCAGAATGGATTTACTTACAGTGTTGTTAGTCTTACTTAAATAAAATATACAAGATGTAAGCAAGCAAAATTCTTGTTTGTTAGAACAAGATATAGGATCTATGGCAAATTTTTACCGGAATTGGTAATCAATGACAATGTTCATTTTCTATCTTATATTGTTAATTCAGGTACAAGACAGGCGCAAGAGACAAGGACGGAACAAGTGGAAATGGAGATGCTGATGGTGTGTATATAATGCACGAAGAAAGGTTAAGACACCCTGGAAACTGTAGGTTTATCAGTAGGCGTTGGTGGATTTGTCTTACGGAGGTAGGAAAAAAATACAGCTCCTCATTGTGACAGGAATGTCATCTTAAAATTGATCTTATCTATGAAAAGGACAGGCTGACGAAGACAGCGCAAAAATAAAGAATATAGGAGAGAAGTGGATAAGGAAAATTAAATATGGAAGCGTCGATTCACGTAATAATAATACTAATAATGATAATGATAATAATAATAATATAATAATAATATAATAATAATATAATAATAATATAATAATAATATAATAATAACATAATAATAATATAATAATGATAATAATAATAATAATAATAATAATAATAATAATAATAATAATAATAACAATAGTAGTAGTAGTAACCATAATGACGAACCCTGTACCATATTTGGTAGAATAACACCGTAGAATATCCCTAGTCGTAGGAGGCAAAAAACAGAAGTAGCTGTTCGCATTCTTTACCTCAACAAATGTATCTATCTTTGTCAGGTATATCTTCTCTCCAACTCCTTCAGTAGGTACCTCACGTATCTATCTTAAGAAAGAGAATCGCCCGGCTGCATCCCGCGGTGGGTTTCCTCACTCTCGCTTCGCAGCTACTTCCCTTTCACTTTTCATTACCTGAGATGACACAGCCCCACACCATTCCGATTTGTTCATCTCGTGTTTCGGAAGGAGTAAAAATTTATTGTTAAGTTTGTATTCAGTTAGTTAAGTTTGCGTTTTTTGTTAAGTAGCGTATATAGATGCTAACATCTAAACATCTAAACTGAAACCTCGAACACAAGTGAAAATGTAAGAACCCTCGGAATTATCTTTGTTAAGAAAGCGAGGTAAGATGTTCCTGGTAGGTGATATCATGTTTTGTTTACACAAACTTTTAAGTGGTGGTTTTCATTGTTGTCAGTGCTATAAATAACATGTAAATGTTTCTTGAAAATCGACAAGTACGAGTAGATAAATTATAATCGATCAATGTGATTCTAAGCAGACCACAGGAAATGTAGAAATCAATCCTCTTACTGAGAAGGAAATGAGAACGGGGTAGAGCCGGGCTATGCCTTGAGGTGTGTAAACGGCTCGGGAAAAGTTGACCGCGGGATAGAGACGGTATATGCTCCAGAAAAATATTTTAGATCCTTGTCCATACCCGAACACCCCTTACCCTTTTTATCATTCACTGTCTTATTGAGTCCAATTCCAGAGCCAAGCTCATAGGATTCCCGGCACCTTCGGAGAGGGGAAAAACAAGTTGTGAAGCCTAAGAGGACAATAACAAATAATTGCTCATTTTTTAAGTAACGCCATGGTACATATGGAGCTAATGTCTGAGACGGTATACAAACTGCTAGTAGTATAATGCTGCACACACTAGGGTACCCACAAATACTATAATTGACGTCAGACATCATTCAGAACCACTGTGGCATGCCACGATGGTGAGCTCAATAGATCAACAATGTGTATGAAAATCAGATTATGCTATTTTCGCATTGCCCATTGTGATAGAACCCGCGTAGAATATTGCCAATAATTGCATACGTGTTTACAAAAGTGTCTTCGTCTTAAGTCACTGGATAGAATTTAGCCGACTTAGTAAATATAGCTCTTAGAGAACATAAGATCAGCAATAAAACATAATTCACAAATTCAAAACCCACCTCCATACACCCGATTGTCCGAAGAACTTTCGCAAGAATATCACACTTCAGAAATTGCCTACCTAAAACATCGAATCACAATATTGTCAGGAGAGTGTTGAATGTGGAGGGATGGACCCTAATTTGGAACTAAAAGTAACAAAACAGCGCAACGCAAGACACCAGCAACGTTATTCAAAATGGAAAACGAACAGTTTTACCCCCGATCTTAAATATATGCTTCATGAAAAATCAAACTAGGGAAAACAATCAAAGCCTCAGATCTGACATTGCTTCACAGGAACTTTTTCAGAGAAAGGACAGAAGTAAATATCTAAAAACTAGTTGTGCACAGCACGTAATTTATCACCCTTATTTAACGCAAAATTATCCGAAAAGTATTCAAATTTTTGAAAAATTGTTCCTGACCTTATTTCAAAATCAACCTTTAAGTAACATTTTCATCGAGGGAAAAAACTATATCGTTAATATTTTAGTTGTAGGAAAACTCCGAAAAAATGCTGAACTTTTGCAATTTTTGAAAAATCAGAGTTTTCAACGAACATGAGATCTGCACCAATCTCTTAAACGTCCTTCACACTATCCAACAACAAAATTGAATTAAAAATGATGAAGTCATTTTTTTTAAAATTTGGAAAATGACCCAGGAGCTTCCTGTGTAGTACTCTTCAAAATTAAACTGTCGGTATGAAATTCAAGGTCCGCGACTTTAGCCAGATCGATAGAGGAATATCAGTTTTGGAGAAAATCGGCTGAATACTTTAGCCGCTAGCGTTCACAGACGTACTGACAGACGGACGGACAGACGTTTTACCGTCATTCAATTTTTGGATATCAAGAACCCACAAAACATGAATTCTGGCTACACCACATAATAGACATTTTTTTCTAAATTTAGCAACTGGACTTATCCACTTTTTCTTTATCAGGGCCCTATAATAAGAGTTTTCGCCGAAAATTCGCCGTTTTTTCGCGCAGTATTACATAACTTTCTCTCTACTCTGTAGCGAGAAAGTAAAAAGTAGCCTATTTTAAGAAGAAGTCGTAAACACACACACACACACCGATGTCCCGATAACACGTTTTCGTGATTTGTCAGATTTCCTCAAGTAGCAACTAAGCGTTTAATTTATCAGTCTTCATAGGAATTCCCAAAACTTCATTAACCACTACAGAAATTATCCCGAAAAATGCCGTTCTTTCTGTGTGAAGGCGTCACATATAAGAAGCCTGAAAACATTGATATGATCTTACAAAATATCGAAAAAAAACTTGTCTTAATTATTTTAGTTTTCACAAGTTGATTTTAGATTGCCATCGAGCACCTTTGGGGCACCAAATTCCATCTGATCCGAAAGTCAGAAAGGATTCAGCAAAGGTTTCATTGGATGTAAAGAGCAACATAGTAATGATGTCATCATATCTGAAGCAGGTAGGAAGAAAAGTAATTTATTCACATGGTTCATTGATTATAAAAAGGCTTAAGACATGTTTCCGCATGATTATTCTAAGTACTCTTATTGTGGCTTATTAACCCAACGATAATGTATTTCCTCAAATCCATTACGTGCAAATGGAAGACATCTTGTCGGTGCAAACATGATAAAATGATCAATAAAATATACAAGCAGCGTCACTTTTTCAAGGTAATATTTTGAGCCCTTGCAGGTTCTGTCAGGTAATGGACCAAATCTCGACATTTCTGAAAGAATTAAAATTAGTTTTTACTGAGAAGTACTGAAATATTGCAGTTAATCCGCTTAGCTTATATGAATGATATGCAACTCTTCTCGGGAACGATGAGTGGCCTAGACATTCAGGTAAAAGCCGCTGAATTATTGTCCTGAGTGATAAATATGCAATTGGTTATCGGTATATGGAAATAACGACAAATATAGAAGGAAAAATTCACACACAAAATTGTTGGTTGAAGGAATCATCACCATTCTGGGAGACAACGAATTTTGCAAATACAACGTAGAATATAAGGAATTATTGCGGAAGAGTGTAGTGAAAACTGAGCTTGCCAAACGACGGAAGGCAATATTAACCCTTCAACGCGGAATGCCGACCTAACACGACATATTTCATTCATCTTTATACATAGGTCTCCGTACTTAGACCTCATAGAATTTCCCCTTCTGCGGCTTGTTGTGTTCGAGGGGACGCCGCATCGCCGTGCTGAGCTCGGCACCTGCTACTGCAGTGACGCACATTCTATTTCCTTCTACACACTTGGGATGCCGCTACTTAAGAATTAAAAACCTACCTCAACTCTGGAAAAGTCACAACTGCAATTATCGCATACGCGCTGGCTGCTAACATTTTCTCGGGGGTATTCTGAAATTGCCGACGTCCGATCTAGAGTAAATGAGAATATTTGTACGAGTCCAAATGACAAGTTTAGATTGCCAGTCCAAAAAGCGCATTCCAAAGGGTGAGGACAAGGTATTCAGGCTTAGTCTTATGAAGCTCATAAATCTACATATCAAAGAGATGAAGTACTTTGGAGAGAAAGTACATACTTCTCAACCCCACCTGGCGATATTGCAGGGAGACAACTATATGCCTCTCAATCTCAAAGACGATATGCCAATTCTCTGTCGTCTTTGCACCAAGAAATGGACTTCTGGAAATAGAAAGCACCCCATGGAGCGTATTCTGCTGCAGTTACCAATCCAAATCCCGACGGAGTAAAATGGTCAAATGGGTCATTATAGGATATTTGTGCCCACAGAGCGCAGAAATCGTAATAAAAATCAAACGTCAGACGTTTTCCCACAAAGAATATGTTAAATATGTAATCAGTTAAATATGTAATATGTAATCAGTTAAATATGTAATCAAACACCCAGACGAACTTGATGATGGTTGTAGTATGTGTGATTATTTAGCATGTGTTAACGTATTTAGCATACCATATCAGATTGCAGTGCGTTAGCTACCAAAGTCTACCAACTGGGGCACAATCGGATGGACAGGATCATCCATCCCAAAACTTGCTAAGAAATCGCTCGCTCGAGACGCTGATAACCACTTTTCTAGTAACATCGTGAAGCTTGTAAATGAAACAAATTACACTGGGACTCTATATTCAGCATCTCAGACTTGATATTGCTCTCTAAAACAAATCTTCCAAGGAATTTTGGTTTATTGATTTTGAAGACGTCAATATATGATGATGACAACATAATAGGCACACATTTACAAGTACAAAGATCTAGCATTTGCTATGACAGAAAAGCCTGTTTCAGAAACAAAAACTGTTCCAATTTTATTGTCAGTAACTGGTGTCATATTGAAAATTCTCAGGAGATCGTTGGAAGACCTATGCTTGGAGAAGTGAATTCACAACTGTTTCCAGAAGTTTATTATCATCAGTACATGCTCCTTAGTCAGGAACCTCAAGGGGGTACATGTGGGATTTTTAAATTGTTACTTAACAGCTGAATTTCTTTTATTAAATGTATAACTTGCATTGTTTTTATGTAAAAATGTAAACACAACTTAATATGTTTTGTAAATTTCAAACAAGCAATTGTTTCATGTTTTGTTGTTTCTCTGTGGCCTGTGTGAAATAAAAAAGGTTATAATCAAGTATTCTGCAATGATTATTCATAAAAATTAATATTAATTATTATTGTAACAATAGTACAGACTCTCACTATTTTAACATTAATAACGAATAATAGTTAAATAAGAAACACCTGCTGCCATTGGGACCTCTATTGCAGAACATGTTTTGTCTTTCTTATGAATATTTCGGATATTATTTGCAAGTAAAGTTCTTAATATGGTAGACGAAGAGTTTTTATTAAACTGATAATTTTGGCTCCAAATATAAATTTGTTGTATGTTAACTTCCCATGTGCCGAGACTCTCAGGAGCTTTCAGAAGCAACACTTCGACTCCGAAGTATGTCTTCATCGACTGAGCTACATTTTTGTGCCCTACTGACATTAAAAGTGGGTGTACTCATGGTTGGTGGACAATAGGTGTTGTATACATAATTTTCGGTAAAATCGTTTTCTGTGAATAGAAAATAGTTTAACCTCCAGCAATATAAACATCTTGAATGAGTTCTTATGCTTTCAATTGTGATATCAAATTACACAGGTAAGCAAAGAAGAGGGAATAACTGAAAGAATACGCTTCTTCACGATGGAATAAATTGTACCTTGTACAAAATATCCAAGCTTTTGACCCCCTTTATTGAAAAACCGTCTAACAAACGGATATTTTATTTCACAGTATATTTTAACCTCCTATCAATTTTTTCCGCATTTTTTTAAATTTGAGTAATACGAAGAAAAAAAGGAACAAAATACACCGAACTTTGATTTTCGTGCAAAGGTATAAACATACTACATTGGTACTTCAGTTCAATTTTGTAAAATACTTAAGTACTTGCTATGTAGCAAATGCATAAGTTCATGCTATGCAGCTCATTAATAATATTATTTGACCTTAAATATAAGAATAAAAAATAGAGCATTATTGGTATTTACGTCCAGAAAAAAATACATTTTGCATTATATCAAATGGTATTAAAAATGTTCACCATTTAAGGATGTAGAAAACATAAACTTGACAAAACCGACATTTAAGAAAATGTAAAAGACGGTTATCGTGTTACGGCCTGATGAGTATGTAATATCTGTTAATATGGTGGGTAGCGTGCCAGCATAGTGTCTTATGCACGCGCATTTTTGGAACTATGAATGTTTACTTTTAATTTGTAGGCACAGTTTTTAGCCTTCTGTTAATATTGGTTTGCGGTGCTGCGCCCTGCCGGCGCGCGGGATTTGAGCTCGGGACTGTCCGATCGGTGGAACGAGTATTCTGGTGGAGGCAAGGAGAGCGCGGCGCGCAGCGGGAGCGGGGACGGGGGCGGAGGTGGAGGCGCGGCGGTGCACTGCAAACGCGGCCGCGTGAGGCGGCGGGGGTGGGCGGGGCTGACGGGCAGCGGGGTGGCGAGGGCGGCGGGGGAGCCGGCGGCATGGCCGCGGCGCCGGAGTCCCGAGCTCCGGCTCGGGCAGATCGGCGCGGGCGGCGGCGGGGGCAACGGCGGCGGACGGCCTCGGAGAGGGGCGGTCGCGGGGTAGCGGCGGACCGGGGCGCGGAGTTCAGGGCCGGGCGCCAGCCTATCGCAGCCGCCGGCCTACGGACTCCATTTTGTTTTTTGTGACGTCATTGAAGGGCAGCTCCTTTTGGGTTTTTTGTTCAGAACGATTGCCGCGCGAACCAAGCGAGCGGGCGAGCGGAGAGCGAGTGGACGTGCGAGTGCACATGTGAGACAGGGGGTGAGGAGGCGTGGACGAGTGCGGAGGCCAGTCGAGTGGACGGACGAGTGGGTGGGCGAGCGGGCGGGCGAGCGGACAGCGAGCGGACGAACGGGCCTCCTACTGAGCGGACGAGGCGGCAGGGCGGGGAGGGCGGGGAGGGCGGGGGTGGAGAGCGGGCGGACTAACGCTTACTCGCCGCGGGGTGCGCGCCCTGAATCCCTGGCCCGCACCTGTGGCCGGCGGCGCCCCGGCGCGAGCCACCCATCTCCTGCGCCCCCCGCCCCTCCCGCGCCACGCACTCGCACTCGCATTCGCCCGCTCGCCCGCTCGCGGTCGAACCCCTAGACCTCCTACGGCGCAGCTTTTTTGCACTCATCTTTTTTCTCCACACATACATTTTTTTTATTATAATATGAATGTGTTGCTGAATCTGGCTTATAGCATTTACCTGCCATTAAGCTCCGAAACACTCTGATTTTTAATTCTCTTTGGTTTGAGATCTTATGATTTGAAATAAATACTATGAAATGTATAAATGAAGATGTGCTACACAATCCTAGCAACACCCCCTGGTTCAAAACTATTGAAATTGGTTGTTCCGAAATTTTAGGAGAGGAGAATGGCATTGTCAATGCTACCCTATCTGGAAAATCCAAACTAGAAGTTGGCAACGTACAAAATTACAGCGTGGAATACGAATTCCTGAAGCGGCAAACTTGGAAGAGGTTAGGTGCATGTACCCCACAGAGAGCGATGCAACGCGCTGCCACGGAACGCAACGTGCCCAACCCGTCCCCGGCTCCCGACGCGGACCCGTCCCACCCGACCTCACCCGCCTAGTTCGGCCGCCCTTCATCCTGCGTACCCGCTTCCGCCTGCTCCCCGCCTCCGCTCCGCGATGCAACGGCGGCCTCTGGAAAATTCCACGCAACGCAAGCTCGCGCACTCTGTTATAAATAATGAATATTGCAGTCGTTAATGCAGTTGCTTTTGCCAGGAAATCGCCATGCACTTGATGCGCTTGTTTGTCGGGCGGCCGTGTTTGTTTTGTTTTTAGCGCTGTCTCTTGTGATGGAATCGCGCGCCCGCGTACCTCTGTCCGGCGTCCACTGCACGCCCCCCGCCCGCGCCACGCCCCCCGCGTGCGCTTCGCCCGTCTCGCTCATGCCGCCCGCCCTCCCGCCGCCCGCCCGCCCACCACGCACGTTGCACGCGCGCAAGGCATTTACAGAGCAAACAGCGTTTGATGCAGGACGCGCGGTAAAAATAAGAATTTGTTTCCATTTCAAACCAAATATTACAATGTGAATATTTTGGGGGAATTATTTTTAATAATCAAGAGGATCGCGGTGCACATGCAACTTTCATCCCCGTGCAGCGGGTGCAGTGGGTGGAAGGGTGCGGCGTGCATACGTACGAGGTCCAGTCCTGCACCCCGCCCATCCGGCCCCGGCCGGCCGGCATCCCGCCCAGCCCTCCGCCTGGCCCACCACCCAGCCGTGCCCCGCCCCCCGCCGGTCAGCGCGACGAATCGCACGCTCCAAACGCCGCTCCGCGCCACGCCGCTCCGCGCCCCGCCGGCCGCGCAGGAGACCACTGGATCGGCAGCCTCCCGAGGAGGCTCCACTGGCCCAGCCGTCTTGGCCCCAAGGGGGAATCGCCTGCTTCGTGCGTGGAGTCTACGCTTCATCTCATTAGCATATCTAAAGGCGCATAAACAGGTAGTATATCTGTCTTTGAGAGGGAATGTCCATTCTTGGGTTCAAGTCCCGAAAGGTTGTAATGATGAGGGTGCACATAAATACTCCTTTTGAATGGATATTCGAAATCCTTTGACTGTTGAGCCTTCGCCGTATTTCTTTACCATTTCACAGTCAAGGAAAATATGTATTTAATAAAATACAGCACTATCAGCCTTTACCTGTGTTCTTGCTGTTATCCCAAATATTTTATTTTTGTTTTACATTCTAAGAAATATCTTTTATGTCAGGAAAACTGGCTTTTATTTTTAATACTTAAGTTGATATCTATATACATCTTGAGTTGAAACCCCAAATCATTATTCATCCTCACATACAGTGTTCTATGAATTGTAATAAATACGCATCATCCTTAAATGACGTCAATTCACTCTTCGCTGCCTTCAATATTCTTCATCTTTTCTATCATAACACCCATTCACACCCAAGAAGGAATTGTAAAGGGCAGGTTTGTGAAAACATCAATGGAGTATGCACTAATGAAAAACTTAATGATAAACGAATGTTGGAAATGTACTACATGATGTTTGAAAAGAGATGTCAATTCACTTAAAAATTTCCACTAATGATGCCCTGATGATCAAACTAACTGCAAGGTATATTTTCCTAGGTGCTACTGCAATTCTACTCACATAAGTATATCATGCATTGAGTGGATAGGTATACTCAATTAAAAAATTACACATTATAATAGGTTATAGATCGATATAGTCGACGAAGACACACTCTCAGATTTTTATGTGATTGATTTCCTTCTGTTTCTGGGCGCGTGAACTACTATTCTCATTAGTTCCGAAGTATAATGCATGTTTATCATAGGAGATGGCGGTGTTCTTCCCCTGCATGATCGTAAGATCTGGCGCCGACCTACACGTCGGTTCGCCGTGTTCTTCTCAACCAGGTATCTCCCACCAGTCGGGCAAGCTTTGAGCTCCCGACTGGTCTCGTGACATGTCCGGTAGTGTAGCGCATGTAAGTCTGGGTATAAATAAGGGGTGGTGATAAAAAAGGAAACGGAAAGAAAGATCGCACCCGGTTCGTAGCCCGTTTGTTAGGGTCCTGCCCTGACAATCATCTGGTGTTGGAGAAACTACCGATGAGGGCAGTCGGCCTCTAGAATTCTCCTTCAGACAGCTGCTGAATACGACCTAGATCTAGCTAGTTTGGGAAATCCTGCTCCTGTCGGGACTCGGACCCTTGGACCTCCCAGCAACAGGCATTGCAACTACATCACTTGATGCCCTGAGCGACCTTATTCGGTTTTGATGTGATTATGTAAGGGACAATTATGCCGGTAAAAAGTCTTGTAAAAAAAATAATAAGTCTCGTAAAAATTATCTTAGATCTCGTCGTACGAGTAGTGCTAACACATTATTTTACTAAGTTTGAAGCTTTGCTTCTAGTGTAAAGGCTAGGAATATCAAAGATGGATGTCGAATGAAATAGTGAAGACAGGGAATGTCTATCCTGTTGATAGAAGAGATGACAAAGTACCACATCGTTCTATAGCACTTGCTACGTGTTATCTGCCACATTACGTGTGAGAGTAACGTCTGAGAATAATAATAATAATAATAATAATAATAATAATAATAATAATAATAATAATAATAATAATAATAATAATAATTCTAGTCCTGAGTATGTTGCGAGGGAATTTGAAGGTATGTGACGGAAACTTACTTTTCAGAATTACAATTGCTTCCAGATTCACACAGCGTTTTTCTCGCAAATGGATCTTGTACAATGCATGTAGAACTCTGGAGACTCCGCATCAATTTCCTGAATTAAATACCACGGAAAAAATGTGGCAATGTTTGCAAAAAATTTCGCAATTTCGCGACGATGCAATTTCGAAAAACACCATTTTTAAGAGTTGAAGAAGAACTTGGGAAAAATTACCAAACAAATAACAGATTACAATCTTGCAGATCAAGCTCAAATTAATTGATTGAAAACCTAGAAGATAAAAAAGTAGTAATATTTGCAAATAAAGTGCGAATGATACATTTTCTTTTCCATTTTATTAAGGAGATGCCCGAACACGTTTTATAACTATTATTTTTTTGTTTTTATTTCAAAATTACACATACACCAAAAATCTTTAAATCTGTTCATTAGAAGAAAATGTGTATTTCCCTAAACATTCGATATATGTGATGGATAGTTAGATCTGGAAGATGAAGATGAGTGAAAGCAAATACCATCTTCTATAATCTTTTCTGTTTTTGCAGTAACGTGTGTATATTGTTTTTCCTATGCAGTTATGTTTACATAAACATTAATGTAATGCTTTAATTAATCCTATCATTTCATTATGACAGCTCAGAGAATGTGTCATATTCTTGTAAAACATTAATTATAAATTCAGTTAAGTTGCATGCATAGAAATAAACGTTTGTGACAATGAAATAAATCGTAATTTATTTTTTTGCGGAGAGAAAGTCTCAACCCACTTTGCAGATTATCTATGCTTACTACCATTTTCTTTGGTATAACTAAGAAATTAATTAAATATGTATATATAATTCTGCCGGTCGTAAATGGTTAAGAAAACATCACAAAGAATTCCAGACAAAATTTGCCGCATTTATTTGAAATCCATTATTTTAGTAATTAGCCGAATCCTCCTATAAATTTACTATTTTTCTGGCTTGCGACTATCTTCTGATGCAACACCTCATATATTGACAAGGGAGCGTCTTCAGATTTTGAAGCCTGAACATTTTCCTCTTATTAAATTACTAAATTTATTTAAATCCATGGGCTATTATTTCTGCATATATTTTAAAGGCAGAGTTCAATACACTAGATATCTTTATAATTTCCAGATTATCTATCCTCTTTTTTGAATATGGGTGTATAAACCCTGCGTGGGCTACCACTCCACATAATACTCATGTTCTACCAGGGAGTACAAGTCCGCGGGGTGGGAACCTATGGCTTTTCACCTTTATCCGCACCCCCTACCGACGCACATGTACGTCGACAGGATGTTATCCGGTCCCCCGTAACACAATTTGCTCTCACGGCAACCTCCCCATTCAAAGTCTGGATAGCGGTCGCCCTGCCAGCTCAGAGCTCCTAGCTATCCAGGCTAGTACCGGAGTCAAAACGATGCATTACTCACATGCGCAGGGGCAAGTCCCTCCTCTTTTCCCAGACTATCGGGCCACTGCCACGATGAAGCCGACAGAGGGCCACCCGAACTCAGGTCCGGTCGGCTTGGAATCCCGTTCCCGTCTCTTCACTGCCCCCACCTTGGGGCTATCGACGTGAGTACCTCCAGAACCTAGACAACTTGACGGGAGGTTCGTGGTCCCCGTCTGGACTTTTATATGTGGGATCAGGAGCATTCCGAAGAATGTCCTTCGCCCAATCCTGCCCAACGATCGACGCGCCACGGACCCAACAGATGGGTTACCGGGCAAGGCCCGGCAACACGGAGATTACAGTCGCCTACTCACTACCTCCACCTACAAGCTAACGGCATGAGTGCTGCCGTGAAACTCAGGGTCCGGGTACAACTCTCCACCAGAGATCGCGACAGCCTATACCGTTACGATCCACCCTGCGGGGTGTATACGAGTGTTATAACAGAACCTTTCCAACCTTCTGGTATTTCTTTGAGAGGCAATTGCTCCCTGTTACTACTCAATATTTTGTGTTTCATATCGCTAGATCCAAGGGTATTCAATCAGATCTAATTTTGTAATGAAATTCGCGTGTGATTCATCTTAATTTTCTTTTAATATTTTTTTCTAATATTATAGATACCCTTTTCCCTACATTGATAACTGTGTTATGAAGTCTTCTTCTTTTTGTTTTCTCTGTGATGGATGCTGCAAATATTTTAAATAAATTTCTTCTATTTATATACTTTTTCTTAATCCCTACCGTCCAGGTTTTCTTTCCAGTCCTGTTCTATCGTTGCTTCCTTCTAAAAAATGTATCGCAACATTGTATAAAATAGCTTTCATTTACCTCCATTCTTGTTCAATAGTTCCCCTTCTGGAATTTGATTCGCATGTAAATTATTTATTTTTTATTGAACGAAGTTCTAATGGGATTATAGTTGATATAGTAAATACACCCTCGTTGGATTTGGTTCTTTTTTTTTCAACCACCTTGGTTTTAAAACGATTTTGGTATGTGTCCAAATATTACATCTTGAAAGAGGGGTGCAATTTTACTTCCTTGTATACGTACGTATATACGGAGTATAGAGAAAGTTATGTAATGCTACGGAAAATCGATTTCGAAATTTCAACGGAAATACACGTTTTGGGGTCCCCTGATACCGTAAAAGCGTGTTTCTTCAAAACGTCCGTCTCTCCGTTCGTCCGTGTGTGAACACCACTAGCGTTTAAACCATGTGTAAGATTCTCTCCAAATTGAAGAAACATCTATCTGGTGGTACTTTGCATGAAGCCCCCCGGATATTTTCAAAAATTTTCTCAAAAATAGCTCCAATTTTTTTCTTAAAATTTCTTATAAGAAAAGAGTAAAATACACTTATAAAGGTGGTATAGGTCCGATTTCCCCGGTTAACATAGACTTTTCGAAAATTGCAAAAGTGTCAATTTTTTCGGCGTTTTCCTACAACTATAAAATTGAAGATAGAGGTTTTCCTTCAAATTAAATATGTTAAGAATTAGGTCTTTCATTAAGGTCATTAAGATCATGTGTATTTTTTCGAAAATTTTAGTAGTTTTGGTGCAATAGTGCGTGGAATATTAAAAACATTACAAAAACAAGAATTTCTCAAAAACGACACCCACTTTTTTCTTTAAACGTTTGGTAGGGATAGTGATAATTGCACTCTGTAAGATGACGTTAACGACACATTGCTCTCTTCTTTCGTTTTTTTTTTCAAAAATTACAAAACTGCATTTGTTAAAATTTTCTCTCACGTCAATAATATTTACACTAGCGGCAATTTGTTTACAATTTGTTCACAAACGCGCAAACGCCGTTTTCTCAAAAATGGCTCCAGACTAAAGAAAATAGAAAACTAATACGAGAAAATCTGTGCCAATCTGTAGCACTACTAATTTTCATTGCTAAAAGTAACCTATTATGGTTTTTAATTTTCAAGATAACTATGCATGCATGTGTATGACCTTGTCGTACTAAAGATAATTTGAAATTCTAATTCTTTTAAAACATTAACATTTTGATTACAATACATAACGTCTTAACTACTTACTAAAACATTTTGACTTTGATTTTTTCCTTTGTTTTAAATTCTCCAGCATACCTATCATAGTAATCATGTTTTGGTCAATCCTTAGACTTCAATCCTCCTATTAAAATGTAACTATTCTTGTTATTTTCATCCAGGGTGTTTTTGTATAATCTACTAAACTTTTCAATTTCTTCTTTTCTCCCTTCCTCCGGCACATGTGCTACTTACAACATGTAACCTCTAGCAATTGTGAATATCATTTCATATCATCATCAGAATTCATATTATTTCATTTACACAGTTGTAACTTTTCCACAGCTTTCATTTCAAGCGATAATATTAAAATATTCAAAAGAAGTGATATCAGAGATTTTTACTTTTATTTTTAATTAAATTAAATTAATGCGAAACCTTTACTTCGTAAATCTCAGACATTGCTATGTAGGATCAACACAGAAATTTATTACGAATCGTCTGGTATCAAAGTGGTTATATGAAACGAATCGTTTGGTCACTAATTTTTAATGTGTTATGAATCGTAAAGAAAGCATCTGACACATTTTCCTAAACAACACGTTCTATTTCAAGGAGCTAGGTGTAATTGCAGTGAAAGTGGTCTGATTTAGCAGACTATTTATGGAGGTCTGCATGTGCGGAGTAAAATAAACAGTATATATCCGTTTGTTTACACTGCGTTCCTACATAAAAGAAGTGACAGAAAATGAAGTACAACAAATACCATTACAGTGTGTACTTTGGCACACAGAGAAACAAGTGAGAAATGTTTTAAAAAAGAACGGTGTATGGTAAATTTAGTTCTGCTTGATGGAGTCGAATACAGAACGCTTCTAGTAAGCTATCAACAGTCATGGTCAGGGAAGGTGCAAAGGTACATAAAATCAATATACATAGAAAAGATAAAATAAACTAATGAAGATATTATACACATATCATGGAAAAATTTCTACCGGAAACATGGCGGTATTCAAATAAGTAGATTACATATTTCCTGCGTTTTTATGTCGTCGAGAATATTGTCAATACCAAAAGGACGACGATTCATTCGGAGAATTTTAATGAGGTGCAGTTGAGAGAAGGATGTTCAGTTCATATGATAGACGTGATCATAGTCAACATACAACATTTAATTATTGATAGCATGAAAATCATGCTCGATCAAAATAACCGCTTTTTCATCACTTAGGCTATGAGGTGGAAAATATTGGGAGATGATGTCTGGGATGTCTGACAATCTAGATGACAGTTCACAAAATTGCTGACAAACGTTATTGGAAAAAAATTATATAAGAAACAAAAATTCAATTAACAGGTAGTGGTGCTAATACAGCACGCATATTCTGTGATCATATGTAACTTTTGCAATATTCAAAAATTCTTTCAAAATTTTACGATTATTCGCAAGAAGAAAGAAAAATTGTACCCGCTATTTGGATATAATTTTTTAAATTGCCTTAACTTTAAGCAAAAATTACGTAAGAGTCTCTTATTAAAAATGGTATTCACATTATTTAAATATCTAATTTCTTAGAATAGATTTCATTAAGAAAATATCTCCAACATCAATATTGTAGTTTTGAAATGTTATTTTGCAATTTTCAAAAATACGAAAGATCACCCAAAAAGGAGACGTACACCATATTTGTAAGCATTTGCCCCATTCGCGGAAAAAAACTAAAGATAAATATTGGAGGCGTTTTGGAGAAAACAATTGTTTAAAATTCCTACATTTCACGCAAACGTACACGAACACTACTCGACATTTTCAAAAAATTCAACATGACCTTATTTAAAATCTGCCTTTGAAAAACAGTTTTGTTTAACGTAGAGATTCTTTATCTTCAATATTGTAGTTGAAGAAAGAGGATGAAAAAGATGAACGTTTGCAAAAATTGCAGTTCAATGATGAATGAGTTCAATGAAAGTTCAATGAAAGTTCAATGATGTGTTCAAATGAGACTTGCGCCATTTTTTTAAAGCGTCTTCTAAATTGTCTGAACTCTTTAGGCGCTTTAGGCGTGATCACAGACGGACGGGAAGACAGACATTTTTCCGTAAATTAATTTGTTGATATCAAGAACGCACGTGTATTCTGATACGTGTCAGAAGAAAAAGATTTTTTCCACATTCAAATGCAAATTTCAACTTGCTCAATACCGTCGAATTTCTGGCACTTGCGAATTACTGTCCTACGCTGAAAAATATTCTGTTTAAAGATTTGTAGTATATGAAAAGAACTGAACGAATCCTCAGTTTAACCTTCACATCAGATAGAGATGATTATCATTTACAAATCAATAGAAAACAAAGGGTTGAGTAAGCTCACGGCAGCAACAGTGGCTGACAATGTTGTGGAAAATTTGTTCGCGAAATTAACAGAGGAATATTGAATGGCATTATTTCCGCATTACAAATTATGTTGCCGGCAGTGTCCGTAGTCTTCCGCGATTATTATAAGCTCAGAAAGTTTTATCCGAATGGGATTCTGACTGTTTGACAGAGTATAAAATAACATTGCTATTGAATTTTGAGGATACTGTGGCTAGGAAGTGCGCGGTATGCTTGGCTCACAGGTATGATATTGGAGGATACTTGCAGAGCCTTGACTAGCATGTAATGCCCCGGCGCGGATTGTCATGAACACCAAGCAGCCCGTATTTACGCCCGTACCATGTGATTTCGGTTTATAAATTACGGTACTGTGTACTGTGTACTGTGTGAATTTTGATAATTCTCCCTTTCATGTTCACATTAACCAAAAAGGTTGAATAAAGTCCGATATAGAAACAACTTCGAAGTAAACTGCTGACTTTAGCCGAATGAAGTTGACATTAGTAAACATGAGATAACTAGGAAGGGTGAAGTAAGTTATGATGAAGAGGGGAATTTTCCGAGAGAGTGATTTCCGAATGAGCAATAACCTTAGACCTTCACCATTTACATAAATCAGCCTTAAATGTGAGCTATGCAAAAACATTGCATTTCTGGGCCACGATATTTCTTAGAAATACAGAAGACCACTCACACTCGTGAAATCATTTTACTCAATTAGCGCCCTGTGGCTAATGCGAACATTAACCAAATGATGAAAATGAAAAATTAATCAAAATTACTCAAAAACTGCTCATCTAACAAATTACAATTTGTATATTATTGGAGCTGGCCCACATTTGGATATCATCTGGCGGAGAGCTGGCCCACGATATTATTTCCCTGCAATTGTTCAAAAATTGTAAAGCTGAGTAAAGATACTCCCACAACGTTTCTCCTAGCAGAATCTGACCTTGCTTACAAAGAGAACTTACAGCACTTTCAAAATCAGTGATAACTGCGTTTAAAATTATATAAGAATGTGAATTCAGTACATTGAATGCCAAACTGTTTAGTTTGAGACAACGTAACATCTTACTAACTTAATCATAACGTAATCAATAATATTTGGATCTTCATTCTGTGTTCTGTTTGATACCTTACATAACAGATATTTCTCACCAGCCTTGTTACATTTTTTATATCTAAATTTGTCTGTAATTTATACCTAAGTTTCCTGTTATAGAATACTTCATTTCGAACATTTGCTTCCAATATTGCCTCAGTACTTTCTAATAATTATTTCATTCATAAAACTTCGGTTATTTCCCCTTAATATCTGAATGTATATCCTGAGAAAATTAATTTAAACTTTGGTTTAGTAGTTACTTACGGTGGTATGAAATTGTTATTTAATTCGCTTTAAGACAAAGTTATACTTCTCAAGATAATAATAATTGAAAAATGGTGAAAAACTTTGGGCAGATGCACAGATAACCACATGCCGACATTAACTCTCTGCCCACGGTGTGTAAGTAGCCGAGAAACGAATGCGTTCTCATGAATGCTCAGTTGCTTACATTTGTATTGTATATTTTAATTTCAATATACGCTGCTCTACGGCTAGACGAGACTAGGATTGCGCAGGGAACCCTGCATTTCGCCTGATTGAAAGCCGCCGCAGTGACATGCTCGTGAAGATCCAAATAGTTGTCAAATTTGCGCTTTCTTGTAGCGCAGCAGGCAGCAGTGAATCTTGCACTGACAAATACTTCAGACAAAGAGCTCAATGAACGACTGATCATTAACAAACAAATATTAGATCCACCAGCACTGCTTGTTTATAATAAAAAAGTGCCCAGTTACTTAATTTTATAGATGAGAGGTTTATCATGGTGCAGTAATAGGTTTATATTTCAATGAAAGGAGGCAGACCTAAACAACACCCTGAAGTTTTGTCCGCCACCATAAGGAAATGACCACTCGAGGATAGGATGAAAAACACGCAAAGTGTATGCTTATCAAGGAAAAACCGAAGAAGGTAAAGAAAATAGAAAATGGAACTACTCTTATGACTAAGAAAATAAACGTTAGGCTAAGAAAAACAACAGTCATTATGAATAGGGAGCTCTTCCCTTCTATCACAATTTCCACTGCTGTGACGTTATGTACAAATTTTCTGAGAATGAATTACGCTTATTAGGAGTTAGTAAAGACAGTCAATTTCTTGTCAAAACTCAGGCAAATGAAGAGAATTAAGGTTGCGTGGAATATCTTGTAAATTATGGACCTAAGAGGAATGTTAAGATTCGGACACTCCGGTTATTTTCTCTGGGATAGGAAACAAAAACAAACTGAAAGCCGATCCGGTGGCCACGGGCGCTAAAGCAGTAGCGTCGTTGCGATCTCGGACCGACGGATCGCGGATTCGAGTCCCTCCTCGGCTATGGTTGTATATGTGTTCGTTCTTTCACCCCTTGTCATCGCCATATCGTTTCCGTGGTTTCTCCGATCACCACCAGGCGATTGCCGGAGCAGTACCTTACCAAACGGGCCACGGACCGCGCGCGATCTGCCCTTCCTCTTCCTTGTCCTATCCTCTCCCCTTACACACACACATACACTAACATGCACTACACTACCACATATTCCGGGAGACCGGTCGGGAGTTTAGAACTTGTCCCGGTTGGGGCGGTGCCTCGCTGGTGGGAGAGTCCTTGTTAGGGGGAAACCCCACTAGCCGACGGTAGGTCGGCGCCGGATCTCACCATCCAGCGGGGGAAGATCACCGCCATCTCCCGAGGAAAAAAACACGCACTACACTAACGGGACTAATGACCACAGTAGTTTACGCGCCCGGAAACACGAAAAAATCAATCAAACAATCAAAAAACCATATCGTTTCTTCAGTTTCCATAACGTTGAATTCAATAGTGGCCACTAATGACATAAATGTTGATACAACCTTAAATAACGAAAAACTGGAAAAATTATATTTTTTTATTATGTTCATGTAATAATTCTCTAAGGAGTAATCATTATCACCATCATCAACTTCAGAGATTAATTCGAGCGGTTTGTTGCAGTCTCAATTATTTCCATGCTGGATTTAAAATTGATCACACCAGCGTTTCCTTGAGCGTTCCAAATTCTCTCTTCCTTGAGATCTGTGGTTGCAAAGTTATTTTGGAATGTGGAAACTTTCCATTCTGTGAAGAAGTTCCAACCAATTTACTCTGTATCTTTAGATTTTATCAAGGATACTAGTGATATTTAGTTCCTGACGTATAGCGTCATTTCTTTTTCGGTCTTGGAGTGTGTATCCTGCCACATGTCTCAGATACTTCATTTCAGCAGCATAAATTCGGCTGACTTGATTTTTTGTTAGAGTTCAGTTTTCAGATCCGTAAAGAAGCATGGGGATAGCCATTAATTGATAGAATTTTAGTCATGTTTCTTTGCTGGTTGCTCTGAGATTTTGATTGATGATTGTATATATTCGGTTGAATTTATTTAATTTATTTTTCCATCACTATTATTTTTATATGAGATTTTGTAACCTACAGAGTTGACATTGCAGACTTGTTCCAAAATATAATTGTCAAGAACTATTTTCAATCTTTTGGGTTTATTCCTTTTGATAGCCATTATTTCATTTTTATCAATAGGTATTTGTAAATTATACTCTCTATAAATATGGTTCAAAGAGTGTACAGCAAATTGACGCTTCTCTTCAGAATTAGATGTAATGATCAGGTCATCAGCAAAGAGCAGTGTGTCTTTTAATGAGTTGTTGACAGTAAAATAGTCCGGAAGATTATTTTGCTATTTTTAATGCCAATGGTATATGTTAAAAATTGTTGGCGACAATGGGCAACCTTGTCTTACTCCATTTTCTATTTCTTCTTAATCTAGTTTCTTTTTATTTTTTGCGAAAATTTTATCTGAGATGCCCGTCATTACTTCAAATTAGGGGTAATCCCGGCCAATGCTGATTTGCACATTTTATATCATAGAAAAAAAAATAGTGTTAACTAAATTGAGAGGTGTAATTTTCGAAAAGACACTGTATAGATGATTCTTGTTGATTCTGTTTCAAACGAATTAAATGGTAACTCAAAATGGCAAATCAAAAAAGGCAACAAAAATGAAATTCAAAATTATCGGCCCATTTCTCTTCTATCAGTTTTTTTTCAAAAATATTAGACTTTTTTACGTACGAATTGAAACCTTTCTCAGTAAACACGACGTGCTTTCAGATTGCCAACATGGATTTAGAAAATCAAAATCAACGGAAACAGCTATATTTTCTTTTCTTAAAGATGTCGCCTCATCATTGGATCAAAACGAGGCACCTATTGGATTATTTTCAGATCTCTCAAAAGCTTTCGACGTCATTGATCATGACATTTTACTTTCAAAATTACCGTCATATGGAATCCGTGGTATTGCTCTAGATTGGTTATGTTCGTACCTAAACAACGATCTCAGAGAGTTGAAATACCTTACTGGAATGATGGAACATTACGTACACACCTTTCCGACTCTTTGCCCATTGCACGTGGAGTTCCTCAAGGATCGATTTTAGGCTCTATTCTGTTCCTACTTTACGTAAACGATATGCCCTCGACGATTCGAAACGGAAGAACGGTTCTCTTTGCAGATAATACGAACATCCTTTGCAATAAAGAAACCGTAAATAGTACAATATCAGATGTTTCAAATTGGTTCCGAAATAACAAATTAATAGTAAACGAAAAGAAAACGATTTTAATGCAGTTTTCCATTTCAAATAAACAATTCTGTGCTCCATTGAAAATGAACAGTGTACCATTGACTGATGTTAAGGCAACAAAATTTTTTGGTCTCTCAATTCAGTCAAACCTTAAATGGAACGTCCATTTAAATGAATTGAACACAAAATTAAGTTCATTATGCTACGCGTTCAGAATTCTTGCAAATTCAGTCAGCCTTCATACTGCTCGTTGTGTATATTTCGCGAATGATCACTCCCGCCTGAGATATGGCATACTATTCTGGGGAAATACATCTTACAGCTCCCAGACTTTTAGATTACAAAAACGAATTGTACGAATAATAACCAAATCCCACCCACGTGATTCATGTAAGCCTATCTTCATTAATCTAGGAATTTTACCATTACCTTGTCTGTTTCTTTACGAATCAGTGGTTTTGTGTCAAAAATGACTTGCTTAAGGGCGGGAATATATTTTCAGAAAATGCCGATGTCTATTACTATAACACTCGACGTAGAAATCATATTCATCAGGTGACAGTATCAACAGCTCAATACAAAAAAATCACATACAATACACGTATATTATTTTACAACAGTTTGCCAGATGACATTAAACGATTAAATTCGATAGAAAAGTTTAAATCCCAAGTGAAATCGTTTCTGCTGCATGACTGTTTCTATACAATTAGAGACTATACTGAGCATCACAAGAAAAGTAACATTAATTTTAAGAATGATACATAATGCATTATTTACCATTTGGACTGTATAAATGTGTATAAACAACCTGTAACAACTATTGTACTACAGCTTCCGGGTTAATGACCCCCATCTCGATCAGGTTTTTCGTCCAGTTTCCCTGATCCATTGAGCAAATGCTGAGATGGCCCCTGGTTTTGCTTCTGGACATAAATGTAACTTCATTTTCTGTGCACGTCTTCTAGAATTCAGTGGGAAATACAATTATTCAAATTATCGTTTCCATGTTGTCGCGGTAGGAAGTAATAAGAGCCAAAATTTATTGCTTATTTATCCTTGAAAATAGATTTTATTACATGGGAGTTTTTTGTTTTTTTTCTCCCTTTCAAAATTCAAAATTTAAGTAGTATATGACTTATTGTAGGGATCACAGAATTTTGAAAATGTGCACACAATTCACTTTTCCCATAGCACGTCATACGCAGTTTTTAACTGTTTTTTGGACGTAAAAATAAATAAATGTACTGTAAACACAAATAAATGCCATTGTTATTGTAGTTTTTTTCTTAGGGTGACTGTGTTAGTCCTAATTCTCTTCTAGTTTTATAGAACTAAGATAAAGCTTTTTCTCACGATGTGTTTTTTCTCGACTCACTGTGTTCAGTTTGTTATAAAGAAATGTTCAAATGAAATGCCTTTAATCAATCAAATAAATTTAATTTAATGAAACCTGTCATTTAATGAAAGATATTTAATTACCAAATAAAACCACGAGGATATAGCCTCAACTGAGTATGATACCCATTATTACTAAATTTTAAACAGAGAAAAGCACTCTGTATTTGAATACCGCCAAGTATAGTATAATCAGAAAGCATTTGAGAGTGTCCTACAAATACTTTTTTTTAATTTATTTATAGTCGCATCAACTGCGGGGTTATTAGCGACTATTCAGTAAGTTACAATAAGGGTTGTTTTATAGCATGGTTACATACTTCTTTACATTTTTTTTACATTTTTGTTCAGTGAATTACATTACAGTTTACATTGCACCAGTGGTTGGAAATATTTCACATGTTATGGTAATACACACAATACATACACTTAAAAAAACAGTATTACAGTTCGTGAGAGACATTAATTGATTTACAAAATTTTATAATTTTTTTCTTGTTGGGTACTTGAATGAAGTAAAGCATCAACATTAAAGTTCTGTAAGATTGATTGGCGGGATTGGTTGTACTTAGGACATTCCTGAATAATGTGTAATATTGTTATTTGTACATTACATATATTGCAAATAGGGGGAGTATTCTTGTTTAATAGGTGGATGTGAGTAAGCTTCGTATGTTCTGATCTAATTCTGGTGATTGTAACTTGATCTTTACGGCATATTTTTTTTGAAGTGTGTAGGTTGTAGAAGTTTTCTATCTTCTTATGAAGACTGCTAGCCTTACAAATCTTCCACTCTTGGCTCCATTTGGTTTTCATTTTTCCATGCAAGTATTTCCAAATATCACTTGTCGTATATGCAATATTATGTACATTTTTCACTGACCGGAGGTCGACTAGTGATGTTGGAAAATTACTTCCTGGAGCAGTCAGTGGTATATCTAGATGAAGGGGAATCCAGAAAATAACAAGTTTTTTTACCAAGCCTTTGAATAAGATGGTGTAGCTCCTGAACCTTGATAGCCATTTCAGAGTTTGAATTTTTGTTGTAGCATAGTTTTATTGTCGAAAGTGAGTTTGTGAATACAATTATATTTGAGTGCAACGATTGATGTATCATTTTTAGAGCTGTCATTAAAGCATAGCTTTCAGCACTATTAATACTGCAATAGTGATGTAGTAGGAAGCTAAATTTTTCATTGGGTGTATATACTATGGCTTCAGTATCTTGGTCCCTTGTTTTGTTACTAATATAAAAATGGGAGTAATTTTTATATTTCTGGATTACTTCTTTAAATTTGGTGTTCCAGTCTTCTTTTGTTAAGTTGTTATTGTGATAATCAGTGAGTGATAACTCTATTGACATTTTTTCAATGGTCCACGGTGGTATCTGGAATTGTCTGTGTTTATCAGCACTTTTATTTTTAATGTCTAGTTCTTTAAGTTGTTGGGTTATTCTACTGTACATCGGTTTATATCGAAGATGACTATTATAGATCTTCTGTAGCTGAGGAAAAACGTCATTGTGTATTATTGGGTCAATAGACGAGGCGGCTTTAACAGCATACTTGAGATTGAGGGTTTTCCTTCGCTGGTTTAAGGAGGTTTCTTGGGATTCAACAAGTATACTTCCTATGGGGCTGGTGTGGAAGCACCCAGTACATATTCTAAGCCCTTTCTTGTGTATTGATTCTATTTTCCTCAACTTTTTTTTTTTTTTTTTTTTTGCTAGCAGATTGGTATAATAGTGAACCATAATCGATTTTTGATCTAACGATCGCTTTACATGTCAGTAGCAAGAGGTTTTAATCAGCTCCCCAGTTGTTGTTGGAGAGATATTTAATAATGTTAAGTCTGTTCTTGCATTCAATGATTAATTCTTGTAAGTGAATCTTCCATTTTAATTTTGAATCAAATTGGAGTCCAAGAATTTTCATTTTATTAACAAATCTAAGAGTTTGATTTCCAAGCTGGAGTTTAGGGGATACTGTATTAGCTATCTTTGAAAAAAACATGCATTCGGTTTTCTTGGTGGAAAATTTAAACCCTGTGATCATAGACCATTGAAAAATTGAGTTTAAGGCTTTTTGCATGATCTTTTGAGTAGATAGGAGAGATTTCCCTTTGCATAGTACAGTTATGTCATCTGCATATTTTCTAGTGATAACTGGAGGTTGAACCTCCTTGTCTACATCATTAATTGCTAATAGGAAGAGAGTCACACTTAGCACGGATCCTTGAGGTACACCATTTTCAATCTGCTTTATATCTGAGAGTTGACCATTGATCCTGACTTGTAGTCTGCGATTAAGGGTAAAAATTTTTATAAAATCATACATATTTCCTTTTATTCCTATTATCTGCAAAATCTTTAAGATCCGTCTTTTCCATACCATGTCGTACGCTTTCTCTATATCCAGGCTAACAGCAATCACATGTTGATTGTTCATGAAAGCCTCTTGAATATGACTATCAATGCTTATTAGATGTGACATAGTGGAATGTCCAGATCGAAAGCCGAATTGATTTTCATTTATGATTTTTCGAGTATCAAGGAACCATCTGAGGCGTTTATTGATAATTTTCTCAAGTATTTTGCACATGTTACATGTAAGTGATATAGGACGGTAGTTATCAGGTTTGGATGGGTCTTTTCCAGGTTTAGCAACAGGTACTACTATGGCCATCTGCCAGATCTTGGGAAATACTCTTTCCTTCCAAATATAGTTATATATGTCAAGTAAAACTTTCTTTTCAAGTATGGGGAGATTTTTAATGAGGATATTCGGAATATTATCTGGGCCAGGAGAGGAATTATTAGTGGATTCAATGGTTGTAAGAAGTTCTTCCATGGTTATGGGATTATTTAACTGAAGTGGTGTGCATTTGTCATCATAATCATCTGAAAGTTCTACTTTTTTTCTTCATTTTTAAATTCTTGAAAGGCATCGGAGAAGTTTTGAGAGCTGGAGTTTCTGACAAATGTATCAGCTAGTACGTTGGAAATATCTGCAGATTGTGTAATAGTTTTATTTCCTTCTTGAAGAAAATGTATCGGGCTACATCTTTTGTGTCCCTTAATTGCATTTATTTTTCTCCACGATTCTCTTATACTGTTTTGTGAGCTAATAGATGACACAAATTTATTCCAGGAGTTGCTTTTACTCTCTTTAAGGATTCTTCTGGTGAGAGCTCTTGTCCGTTTGTATTCAATTTTGTTCTCTTCAGTTTTATGTTTTTTGAACCGATTGTAAGCATGATTGGATCTTTTAATTGCTTCTTTACATTTCTCATTCCACCATGGAACGCATTTGGTTTTCAGTGATGGTGTGCAAGTTCCTATAGATTCATTTGCTGCATTCCTTATGATATGAGAAAATTTATCAATCAGTCCATCCACATTTTCACTTACTTGATAGTTTAAGTCAAAATCTTCAATATACATGTTTATAAATTGGTAGTACTTATTCCAATTAGCCTGATTGAAGTTCCATTTTTTAATTTCATAATAAGTGGTAGACATTCCTACAGGAATAGAGACACTAGTAAATAATGGGAAGTGGTCACTATCATGGGGATATTCT